>OZ020168.1:13330932-13383299 GCA_963971145.1 Sussaba pulchella
CTACACAGCGAACGTGCCAGAGATATAGATAAAGATAGGCAGAGAGAGAGAGACAGAGATAGAGAGAGAGAGAGGCTGAGATAGCGAGTGATAAGGCAGGATGATAGGCGAAGGGCAGAGGGCCCCGGAAATTCCTCGTTCATTTGGGATCCTCGTAGATATAGCTCACCACGAGCGCGAATGATCCGGCTAGCCTTAGGCACGATCCTCTATACGTATATACACGGATATACGGGAAGTCTACTAGAGTTTAATCAAGCCTCGGATCGAGGGGGCCGGGGGGGGGGGGGGGGGGGGGATTCTACCAATTGAATTAATCGGCACGGGGGTAGCTATCAAGCTTTCCCGATTGTGCGGAGGGAATAATGCGCTTGGGTGCCGTTACGCGGCGCTCGGGGCGGGGATTCCCCGCGCGCACGCGCCTAGCTCGCTAGGTTGGCGGGAGAAGCCGATGGATTTAAAACGAGACAAAGAGAACAAGAGCGCTTATATATATATATATATATATAGATGTAGATTCGTATATATGTGAATATATATGTGTGTCTCTCGCTCTGTGGCGTCTCTATCCATCGGGCCGCGAAGCTTTTACCGCTTGCACTTGGGTTTCCTCGTTGGGAATAATTACACTCACGGGTATAGCGAGCTATGCACCGAACCCCCGAGAGCCGGCCAGCGGCACGAGGCGATCTCTTCCACGAGCCCCCGCCCTTTGCCTTCCGGCCCCTTCGCTGTTTGAGCGTCGTTAGCTACTCTCGTTTGAATCTCTGGTAGCCGGTAATCGATCCCCACCAACCACCCCCCCCCCCCCGCCCCTTTTGCTTTCCTCCCCGAAACGATCTCTCTCGCGTGTTACTCGCTCGAATCGCTATCTCGTTATCCATTGTACACAACAAACTCAACCCCTCCGGAGTTACAAACGTATTAACACATAAACGATCGATTTTCTTTCATTCGCGTTTTTTTTTTGTTTTTTTCTCCAGCTCGTCTTCACTTGAACCATCTTATTTCGTGCGTTTTTTTTTCTTCATTTCTTACTCGTCTTTCATCGACTTTCTTCGGTTCTTCTGGGGTACGCCTTTATACGTTTTTTGTCTTGTTCTGTTTCGGTTTTTTTTTGTTGTTTTTTTTTTGTCATTCTGCCCGGGGCGACTTCCGCCGGGCCCGAAAGCTCTTCGTCGAAGCGACGAAGACAAAAGAAAGGAAAACAAGTCATCGCGACGTGACGTTAACGAACTTTTAAAAAGCTTATAGAAGTGACGGGTGGCAGTGTTGAAAACCCTTGGATGGGCTTTGGAGGCTATCCTACTTTCCTTTCGCTCTTTTCTTCGGGTCTTAAAACGACGACCGAGCACACGTTTTATAATTAATGAAAAGGGCGAACGTGCGCTGCCGGCGCCTCGGGTACCTGCCTCCACGACGGATCTACTCCACTCACTCACTCTCTGACCCTCTCTTCCTCTCTTTTTATCTTTTCGCACCTTTTCCCGCTTCCGGGCTAATATCTCGACCAACCCCACCGCCCACCGCACCCTGGAATAATTAATTTCTGCTCCCCCGAAGCTTTTAGCCCTCCCTCTTCCCCGCTCAGCCAACGACCTCACGCATTTCATCGAAAAGGCAATTGGAACACGCTCGATAAAATACCAATGTGTTCCGTTTCGCCTCTTTACATCACAATTTCACGGTCGATATTGGGTCCGAACTCGGGATGGGCGGAGGCCGGAGGAGCAGGGCTAGGGGTAGGCCGGTACCTCGAGTAACCTGGTGTAACTGAAAATAAAAAATAAAAAAATTGCCGGCGCATTATGGGAGGCGAATGGCGAGCCGGGTTCAATGGCCCTTGAGAACGTAAAATGTTGGGGGCTTTTGTTTGCCAGCGACACGGAACCGGGAGCCTAATAGCCATACCGGAAGTATCGGGGCTGTCAAAATGCGATCGAGAGAGATCGAGGATCGAAAGCACGGAGGAGAGAGAGGAGAGAGAGATAGGGAGAGAGAGAAAGAGAGAGAGAGAGAGAGAGAGAGAGAGAGAGAGAGAGAGAGAGAGAAAGAGAGAGAAAGCGATCGGCTGACGCAACTTTAATCGATTCGTTGGACGATAAAAATACGAATAATCGGCGGAGGATTACTTATTATTTGAAATAATAATAATAAATTTAATAATAATAATAATAATAATAATAATAATAATAATAATAATAATAATAATAATAATAATAATAATAATAATAATAATAATAATAATAATAATAATAATAATAATAATAATAATAATAATAATAATAATAATAATAATAATAATAATAATAATAATAATAATAATAATAATAATAATAATAATAATAATAATAATAATAATAATAATAATAATAATAATAATAATAATAATAATAATAATAATAATAATAATAATAATAACAACAACAATTTTATTCTAAGTTATTCGGTAGAATGTAAAAAATAAATTATATCAATATCGAAGTCTCGACGAAGTTTGACGAACTAATCGATTTTCATTCATAACGGAATTCAATGAAAAATTGTAATCGAGTACCGACGAATGTAACACTTCGACGCTCCGAAGTAATCTCGTTCGGCGTATTAATTGAGAGAAGCTATCCAATAATAATCGTGTTAATTAACGAAGGTAATTATCGGCCGGAAAAGCGCTACGACTCTCACAACGCAGTGCAATTAGCCGCAACGGGGACTCATTGAAAAGTTATTGAGCGATGAATTGTCAGTTGTCGGAGTGACTGTCGGTTTAGTATTAACGTATCGACGAAATTTCGACATCAATGGGATACGGGATACGCCGAGAATGTAACCACGGTTTGCATTTGGTTAAATGATTGCTCGGCATAGACCGGGAATTTATTTATTGAACGGCTCACATATCCTCGGGTGCACTCTAAACCGAGTAAATTTTGAGAATTATTATGAAAGATATGAAGTAAAAGAAAATTCAATTGTTGATTTCACATTTTTTCCTAACATTTAAACTATAAGACATTTTTTTTCCACTATATAACCTTTATAATAATTTTTGAAATATTGCGCAGTTTTCAGCCCGCTCAGTGGTATGTGTGCCCTTAATTTTTTTTCTTACGTTTTTGGTCAAATTTTGAGATATCGAATGTAAATAAAGATACGTATTAAATTTATAACTTCAGCTATTATTCTTCAACAAGTCCCAAAGCCACCCTCAAAAGACACCGTTTCATCCATTTTTTATTCCCCCCTTAAAAATGGTGCCCTTTGTTCAATCCTCTAACATGATTTATGAATCGATCCACAGACAAAAGAAAAAAAAACGAAAGAAAAACACGAGAACGAGGAAAAAAAATTGATTCATTACTTGTTCATTATTCACCATCGTTCGCTATATCCTCGTTCGCGAAGAAAGTACTTCGTCCCGAGTTTTCTCCCGCGAAGAGAGCTTTACAAGCCGTTGGAAATAAATTATCGAGTAATTCGCAGAGTCTTCATCTTGTTCAATTACTTTCCCAATTATTTCTGAAAAATCAATTCAAACTCCAAACCATTGAAAATAAACTCTATAAACGTACAAAATTCTCATTACTCGAACAAATACACAAAATCAATGAAAAACTCATCCTGGCTTACCTTCGAAATATCATAATCTCAGATTCTCGCTATCAACAATGAAAACAATTACAATTTTTTTATTGATAAAACTCAACCAAAAAATTTCCTTTAAATACATAAAATCAGTATGGTCCCTCTTCGTCCACTCATTCACGTTTAACTGATTAATAATAATGATAATCATGATAATAATAACAAGAATAATCATAATAATTATAATAATAATAACAAGAATAATCATAATAATCATAATAATAATAACAATAATAATAATGATAATAATAAATATATTAATAACAGCATGATAACTCTATCACCATTAATCTTCACCACTCGAATAATTCATCACCACATGTGCATAAACCTGGTATGCGAAGTTAGCTGAGCGACGTGTATCATAGAGACGGTTGGAGGAGCTAGAATATTATTTTACAAAAGACCCTTATCGTGCACGACGTTATGCGTTAATGCGGTACAAGTATTCCGTATATTCACGTGTGTAATAATGTATGTATAATATCTATATATAATCGCCCGAGCCTCCCCTCATCGCGGACGTGAGACACCACGGCGGATTACGACACGACCTGGAGCACCGAAGGAACTTGCTAATAGAGCGACGAACAGTTAAAGGGCGCGTGAGTCGGGGGGGGGGGGGGGGCGTAGACGCGACGAGGAGGGTTAGCAGAGGAGGATAGATTCGTTCCTAGCACAGATTCGAATGGGTTGACAAGACGCGATCGTGAATGAATTTGAGCTCCGTCGTCGTCTTCGTCCTCGTCGTCGTCATCGTAAACGTCGCTGTCGACGTCGTCGTCGTCGTTTTCATCGTAATCAGGCTCGATAAAACTATTAGCAACGCGATAATCATCGTAACATCGGATCCGCGTGTAACACACGCGACATTGCTGTGTTGCATGGCCGCTGGATTCTCACCGTTGAATATGTGAACGTAAGCTCGGCCGGGTTGCGCGTTACTCGCTTTGCACGTATAATTACCGGAATGACGAGGTTTAGCTTTCGGAGCTTCCAACCAACTCTCCCGAGCCGAAAGATCCGTGCTCACGTTGACGCCCTGATCAACGTCGTAATTGATCATTCGTAAATCGTGATACCAAAATATGTAGGACGGCGTTTCGGTCGAATTCTTGACGACGCAGTGCAGCTGAAGGGCGCTTCCGGGACGTACGAACTTTTCGCTCGGTCCGGCAATCTCGGCACGGGCTTCTGCGAAAATATAAACGAGACACGAACGAACAAACGCTTGAGAGACGAAAAGAAAGTTGGGACGGGAAGGATGGAAAGGGGGTCACTGGGAAATTGTACGAGGGTGATATTAGAATTTTCATTGTGGAAAGGTTTGGACCGCGTCGAGCTGTCGCGACGTCGAGATCTCTGCGGTTGTTTGGAAATTCTCATGAATAAACGTCGCTGAGTCGACTAAGGACGATGCGGTGTTGAAGGAAAATTTATTGAACGGTTTGTGAATTATAAAAAAAAAATATTGTTCCATCTAGTAATTTTTTTAGGACTTTCGTAATAATCCAGAAATAATTCTGAATTCCTGAAAATAATTTATTCTCCCAAAAAACGATATATATACATCAATAAGAAAGAATAAAATAATAACTAAATTATTCAGACATAATTCCAGGTTTCCGCAAACAATTCACTTCTCCAGAAATAATTTTCCCGGACGGACAACTCAAATGTATCTTCAGAAAAAAGAGAAAAACGAACAGAAATACAGAAAAATGTCAAACGTTCGAGGACAGTAGCGGCATAAACTTGTTGAATGTACGTAAAGGAAAAGAAAGAGAGAAAAATTTTTTTTTCAAAGGTTACACGCGGAGCCATGGAGCTCGGTTTGCAGAAGGCTGGTGCATTCGCAATTGAGTGTGGTGATGTGCATCATCGACGATTCCGATCGGGTAAATGCCTGGGGCTATGCCCAAGCTTGTATACTCCGTTGTGCAGTATTACATAATATTGACCACCCGCTGCCCATATCCGGTCATCGTTTCCCACAACCCCTTTGACGTTTCCACCCTCGCACACTCTTCAGTACTGCCCTCCATGTGAGGTTGTTCCATGTCGCTGTTGCTAAACGTCCTATACACGTATACGTATTTTATATATACTTTATACATACTTTATGTGTATGGAGTGTATATAAACTATGTATAAATACATGTGCATGCGCGTGGAACGATACTGTAACGATATAGATGCACGGAGTGCATACTGCATAAGCACCTGCAGAGCGAGCAGTATCAGAACCCTTTGTGGAAACCCGCCCGTAGCCCCAGTCGTGGCTTAGCGAATTTCAAAATACACTACCCTCTACAATCCGTCGACACTCGTCTCTTCTGCAGACGCCTCTTCGCCTCTGTTACTTTTGCTGAAACGCGATACTAGGATATATAAATATATATTTATACGTATATACGTATACGTTTATATATATGACTACGTAGGATACATGTACATTTACGAGGGTAGATAATGGATATGTAACATCGATATCCTGTGCCGACTACAGAGTGATTCATAAATAATTCGGAGGACTTCGTTGGCATTTGATGATTTTTGTTGTGAAAATATTTGTTTGTGGCCAATGGACATGGTTGGACAATGAGATCTCGAGAGAGACAGATTGTTTGGGATCTTAAAAATATTCTAAGAATTTTCAGACACTTTTCCACATTTTTAGAAATTTTAGGAGACTTATAGCATTTTTTTTTTTAATTATTAGACATTTTTAGAATTTTTTTGGACATTAACGAAAATTCTTGTTAATACTTCTTTCAACATTTTTTTAGAATTTTTCTTTAAACTTCGTTATAACGAAAACTCGATTGGTTAAGGACAGGATAGATTGGAAGAGAATCTACTCGGTCGGTTTGAGATATAGTGGATAAACTATGGAAATTTCGAGTCAACGTAGTTATCCGAGCAAGAAGATGGAGCCACGACGGGTTTTCCGAACTTTTTACGAGTTTCGGGGTTGTGGAATAAAAAAATTATACAATCTCGCTAAAGTTCGTTACTCGATATCTTCGTCCCGGGAGGTACTCCATCGTCGCTTCAAAAGATTTATTCTCCTATAAAGCAAGCACAGATTGTTTTTTCACCCGTCTTCTCCCTCTCGCATTTTTTTTTATTACCTGGATATTTAAATTCTTTTCAAACGAAGTGACGGTGAGTCGCGTTACTAGCACGGTAATAGTTGCATTACATATTCTACATATATCCATATAAAAATATGTGATAAATATTCCGAAACCCAATGAACCTTTGCACGGAAACAACTAACTACCTCGAATAATTTAATTGAAACGCTTTTTGCTCAATGAAACTTAACGGGAAATAACTCTCGTGGCGAGAGCTTGCGACAAAGCTTAAGCTTCGGTCGAAGGCGATTCTGAAACTCCCTGTAAACCAGACACACCGCAGTTACCACGACCCGGGGCAACACCGAAGTTGCAGCGGTTTGTTTGGCCACCCAACCCTCGTCGCGGTAACGATCACCGGGGTCGAATAAAATAAGAAGAACAAGACGACGAAGAACGAAAAAGATTAAAAAAATGAAAATGAAAAAAAACGCAGTATAAAACCGGGCAAACCGAAAAAAAGCGAGCGGTTGTTGCCCATCCTTCGCGACGAAACGAATAAACCGCGGCCCCGTATACACATGACCCGACATTTATATTGTACGTGCAGCTGGTACACACGGAAATACCGAGGATATAATCGAGAAGCGAGCCGTTATAGAGCGCGAAAGAAAATGAGATCACGTGGCAAAGTCGTGGCAAAGGAAAAATGAGATCAGAATTGTCGGAGAAAAAAAATTGAAGACACAAAGAAATCGAGAAAGAGAAAAAATACCGAGAAATATGCTTTATAATGCGCTAGGACGTCTTGGGATCCATAGGTATTATATATACATTAGATCCGATTAAGGACGTTCACCCAATTTTGTACAATAAACAAAGAAAGTGCTGAATAGCAAAATACCCGGTGAAAAATAATGCTGTAAGGAGATCAGAAGAGAGAGGAGGTGGAAGAATTGTTAAGTTTCAAAAAGCAAAATTCTTGGTAAGAAAATAATGACGTCAAAAGATCGCAATAGAAAGAGGAAGAAGCTTACTATGTACTGAGCCCATGCAGGCTTCGTAAGCGTTGAAGGATCGTTCCTAATTTTTTATGATAAAAGAGAGCGGAAAAGAAAAAGAAAATGTAAAAAAACCAGTTGATAGCAAAATTTGTAGTAAACGACTGAAGGCATTGAGAGATCAAGAGGGAAAGAGAGACGGATAAAGAGCCAACATAATTGCGCCACGCCCTTTCGGGATTAGCAAGCATAAAAAAATGGTCGCTATTTTTTCATAACAAAAGCGAGCGAGAAAGAAAGAAAGAAGAACAGAGTTACAGAGTCAAACTTCATTTATTGCACTAGAATCTGAGGTCCTGTGAGGCCTGCATTCGACGGAACGCCCTTAGGGCATGAACGAGAAAAAATCCGGCGTCAGCCACAAGTCGCCATATACATAATATCCGCAGAGAACGAGAGAATAGCGAGAAAGAGAGAGAAAAAAAAGAGCAAAAAGCGGTCAATAGAAAATTCGTTGCCGAATCCTCCTAGGACACAGACACACACGTGGAAATAACCGTCGATGCGTCGACGAGTCTCAAGAATCGTTTCTCGCTGGAAGCCAAAACTTCCTTTATCCATTTTTCCACGAGTTATCTATCGCCCGGTTGGTGGTGCGAGCAAACCTTCTCCAATTCGATCCCACGTCTATATAACACACAGATACATACACATTCGTTCGCACACAGAACCCCATCGACACGTATATACGTTAGAAAAAAAAAGATAGGAAAAACGAGGAACGGTTTCACGTACGAGGCGAGTATATACGTATATGTTCGGGACTATCGTCGGGTGTAGCAGAGATCTCGGCGAAGGACAACGCGTGGGCGGAAAACCGGCCGCGCGCTCGGTACGTTAGGATTTCGGCCATACGTGCGACGGGAAAGGATTGTACCTTCTCCTCCGATAGATTACGGGAGAAATATATATATTCGTCTCCTCTCTCTCTCTCTCGCTCTCTCTCTTCCACTCTCTATCGTTACCTCTTGCGAGTTTCTACCCTTGTCCGGTCGCGGAAACACAGCGGGGGAGAGAAGAGAGAACAAAAAAGGAGAGAAAGAGAAAGAGACGTGCGTCCCATACGATTGCATATCTATATAGATATGGATTCGTATATATACTCGTACATAAATCCTTGGATATACTTTATACCACGTTGAAGGACCTATGTGGGAGTCACAGTTATCTCAGCGAGGGTCGCGGAGTCAGTGGGTGGCCGGGGAGGAAGAGGAAGAGCGAGTTGCGGAAGACGAGAAGGGAACTACGACGACTATTCATCCATTAATAACGCTTACCGACGACCTCGAGGAAGAGAAATATACTGGACGGCGGATGGGTCGACACTTGGCACTCGTACATTCCGCCATCCCTTCGCTGTACGTATTTTATCTGTAGGCTCCAATGGCTTCTGTCCTCGTGGTTGAAATTCATCGCTTGAAAACGCTCGTCACTCGCGTAAGTCGTCGGACCCACCGTCAGTAATTGTTGCACGCCGTTGCGCTTGATCCAAGACACCTGTCATTTTAAACAAGAAAACAAATCGAGGTTCTTGTTATTATTATTATAATTATTGTTTTATGTTGTTATTGTTCAATGTTGTTTCATTGATCGCCTGATCGGACCCTTAAGACCCTTTAGGGCCCTGACTTACTAATAGAACGTAATGAGGACTAATTGTAAGTAAATTTAGTATCATCAGTTTATTTTTATCGTTGTTAGATTATCGCTGTTATTAACATTCGTATGTGATATTATTTTTTATCACTTGATCAGCCCTTCAGGCCTTCGATTTAGCTACAGGACGAGCGGTCGTAATTTTGAGTATGTTGAATATATTTAGCTTATTTTTCGTTGATTATTATTATTATTTTTAGTATCCTTATTATTGTGTGAACATCTAAATCTGTGTATGACGGATAAGGGATGAGCGTGGGAGGTGGTAAGTTATGCCTCCGTGAATTTTCTTGGTCATAGCGAAGAACCATCGACCCTGACCCGCTTTTCTTCCAATCCACACTTTTATTATTTGAACTCGTGGAGGTGTAAGTGAAGTCACTCATTTTTTTCCATTTTTTTCTTCCACCGATCGGTTTTCGGTGATAAATTTAGAAAGTTCCTAGGGGTGGCAGAGTTTGAGGGCGGTTTGTATATCATACTGATGGGAATAAGGGTGCCACTTGGTTCGGAGCGAAGTAGGGGTGAACAATTTTTGGAAACATCTGAAAATCATTGTCGGTTGAGCGATTTTGCGCAGGGGAGCGAAGTGTATATGAGGGATTCCACGTGAAACCGGCCACTTCTGACCCGACCGGTGTTCGATTTGGATGAAATTTTTTTTCCTCAAAGTACATGATGACGACAACATTCGACAATTTTTTTAAATTTTTGCCGGCCTTATTTATTTAGTTATGAATTTTTTAAAAAGTCGTCAACCGATTTTTCAACTGCAAATATCTCCAAGGCAAAATATCCAAATTTAATCGCTCGCACGTCAAAATATGCGGAATAAGGTCATCTTTTAGAAAAAAATATTAAAATTTTTTTTTACTGTTATATATATTACTTTTTTTACATCTAAATTGCTAAAATCGACTTTCTGAAAAAACACCATCGTTTTTTTTTTCGAAATTTTTAATCCAGATTCCTTGTCCGATTGTCGAAATTTTGAGCCCTGAGTGAGAGTGGCAAATTCATATTTACTATTTTTTCACGAATTTCAAAGTTTATCGAAATTGGAAAACTACAAACTTCAATGAATATTCCACGAGTGTAGATAAAAATTAAAGTCAAAATCATTCATTTTCGAGTCGAGCAATTCGATTAATCAATTTATTCAGGTTTAAATTATCGTAAAAGATTTCGATTCGGCAGAAGATGAATAATTTTTTACGTGAACTCTTTTGTTCGGTTCTGGAATTATGTGATGTATTCTCTGTGTTTCTGGTATCCGTTTGGCCGCTCTAGAGTGTGATTTGAGTTGTTTGCCAGCTGCTTCATAATCCGCTTGAGGTGAAAATTTGACCTCTATATTTGGCAATGTGATTGATCTTGAAGCCCATTCGAAGAACTCGTGCGGGGTAGGTATTTGTTGATTCGATGGTAATTGCAAACTTGCTCGGGCTGCCAATCTTTTTACCCTTCCTCCCACACCTCCGAACGGCCCTTTACCTTGAGTGGTCGTGAAAAAATGCCACTCCGTTTGAATCCTGAAATCTTCTTCATGGTGATATAAGTTGACGAAGTTAGTATAATTTTCAAATTGCTGCGGTGCACCATCCGAAAAATAATAAACTCTAATCGGCGTCGATAGTGTCCTAGCAAAGTTTCTAATAATTTTACAGTATACGTGGACAGCTATTTCATTATGGTGGTTGCAGTCCGATAATATTACCAAGCTGCGGTGATTGAGCATTCCGTCTCGAGTAAATCACGACCGGAAATATCGTTGCTTAGTTATTATTCCAGTGAAATCCTGGTGCGGTATCTTGGACGACAAACGCGTCATTTTCCGCGAAATCGCAAACAACTAAATATTCATCTTCTGCCGAATCGAAATCTTTTACGATCATTTAAACCTGAATAAATTGATTAATCGAATTGCTTGACTCGAAAATGAATGATTTTGACTTCAATTGTTATCTACACTCGTGGAATATTCATTGAAGTTTGTAGTTTTCCAATTTCAATAAACTTTAAAATTCGTGGAAAAATAGTAAATATGAATTTGCCACTCTCACTCAGGGCTCAAAATTTCGACAATCGGACAAGGAATCTGGATAAAAAATTTCGAAAAAAAAAACGATGGTGTTTTTTCAGAAAGTCGATTTTAGTAATTTAGATGTAAAAAAAGTAATATATATAACAGTAAAAAAATTTTTTAATATTTTTTTCTAAAAGATGACCTTATTCCGCATATTTTGACGTGCGAGCCATTAAATTTGGATATCTTGCCTTGGAGATATTTGCAGTTGAAAAATCGGCTGACGACATTTTCAAGAATTCATTACTAAATAAATAATGCCGGCAAAAATCTAAAAAAATTGTCAAATGTTGTCGTCAGCATGTACTTTGAGGAAAAAAAATTTGATCCAAATCGAACACCGGTCGGGTCAGAAGTGGCCGGTTTCACGTGGAATCTCTCATATATATCATATTTCCATATTAGCGAGACGGTGAGGAATTCTCATCTGATATTCCGGGGCATTTCTTCGTAGGAGGGTTGAGAAAGCGAAAAAAAACCGATTTTTCATTGAGCTTGGCACTTGGCGGGGTGAATTATCGATGACAGATATGTGAATAGCTGGAGAGTTTTTTTTTATCGTGTTGAATTAATATTCGTGTCAAAACGACAATCAAACGGTACGGGAGAGATGCTGAAGCTGCGATTCGAGCTCGTGAGACAGTTAACGATGGATCAGCGTTTCTCGGTGAATTGCCTTATCTGGGACAACGTCATGCTGCCGAGGAAGTTTTTTTTTTTTTTATTTTTAGGGAAAATAATTATAAATTTTGTGACGGATGAGGAAAATTTGCGACGAAAGCTTGACGGAAAAATCGAAATTTAGACGGCAAATAAAATTGTTTTTGAGTCGTTTGTAAGTTTAATTGGGAATTCGGAGAATTTTTCGATACAAAGTTCTATTCTATTTGATTAAAGTGTTCAATTATCTATAATAAATCATTTTTCAATTGTTATTTTATTGTTTTTGTAAGTTTTTAATTTTCATTATGCCAAAGTATTTCAAAGTTGAATACATCAAATTTATTCTTATTTCGAAGTTCAATTTTTCAATTTTACATTTCTCAATTTCGATCCGTAATATCGAATTTGTCGATGATTCAATCCTAATCCTCAATTTTCCAATCCATCGATGTTCTTTATTTCAAAAAAATCAATCTCCGATCTGATAAATTCATTCCCACCGAAGTTCTAAAAATAACCCGCCCCTACTTATTACTGTTACCACGAAATAAAATAAAATAAAACAAAATAAAGCAAAAAATAAAATAAAAACATGGTTAAAGTAAGTGTGGTTTCGATAACGAGATGTAGGGCGCGTTGAGAGGGTTGCAACGAGAGTGCCGAGAGGACGGGGAGAAAGAGGGCTCGAAGATGAGGATCGAGTAGACCGGAGAATGCGAAGAATATCGGGACGATGCTCGGTCGGATACGCGGTTCGGCGATAGGTGAGACAGAATTTAACGATCGAAAGAGCGGCGTGGAGGAGAAAAGAGGGGTGCAGGGCGAAATCGAGAGAGGAAGGGAGTTTAAGGGACGGAGGTCGAGTGTACGTAACCGAAGAGGGTTGAGAATGGCAACGTCGATGACTCGCCGAGTGCGGATCGAATCGAATTTACGTTGCTCAATCTCGACGAATTGGATCTGACGTTTGTCCGAAATGAAGCCGCGGCTGCTATGAGCTTCCAAGCATATCCTCGAAAGCTTCATCGAGCTCGCAAGCGCGTCCGTACGAAACGTCATCATCGACGGAAGCTGCGAACCCTCGCGGGTTTCCCCGTTCGACGGCCGGTTTTCCGCCCCTTTCTCCGGTTTCGCAACGTCGTAAATTATTTTTCCGGGATCTCACGGCTCGATCGTTACGGGGAGGCTACTCCGATCGATGTGTTACATCCCGAAAATACACGGTTATGTATCCCTCGTTGCGGCGATCGGTCAATTTCGGAAGTACGTGTGTCGCGCGTAATGACGGGACTCGGAACACGGAAGGGTGCGCCGAGAATCGGACGACCAATGTTCGATCGACAATAGGATCCGGTCATACATCATACAATATTTTCGATTCTGGACGTGTCAGGAGTATCGTGTTTCGCGGTTTTTTTCTTCTTTTTTGTTTCTGAACTACGACGATACGTAACGAGACTTATAGCGTTTCGGGATTATTTCACTGGTTTGAAAATATAGTTTTCGGAATATTCGAAATTAAAGACGCTCGAGTGTAGCGAATTATTGTTTCATTATTATTTATTTCTTGTTATTTAACTTGATTTGTTATTGGTGGACGTAGAAAAAAAATGAATCGTAATTTTGTACAACTTATCCATGAGGCAAAGTCCATATTATTATTATTTCCTGATCAATAATGCAATTACAATATGACTGTGATTCGCTTGGAAACGAAATCAGAAGGACGCGAGAGAAAAGCTCCTTCCGGTGCATCAAACAAAAAAATTAAAAAAAATATCTTGACTTAACGAATCTAAAAAAAAAAATCTTTCTCTCGCATCGGAAATTTCTAATTTGCATTATAACGGAAAATCCCATCACCAATGGACGCACCAGATGCCACCAATATTTGATATGAATTCATGTGTCCATTTAATCGTATTTTCATGCAAATATTCAAATCGCATACCTTTATGAATTCTCAGCAACGAAACGCATTTTCATTTCTGACTTCCCGTTCCACACAAAAACCACCGTCTCGTTGAAAACGAACGAACGAAAAATAGAAAGAAAGGAATATACACCGAAAAACCGTTTCAATCCAGCCCCTTTTGTTTCACACTTTTTGCCCGAAATTCTACCCAAAACTACAACGAAATTAAAAAGCACGTACATGAACAACAATAACTTATTTACGAACATTTTAATTGCCCGCTTCAATTGCCTGGATTATTTTTTTCTCTCGATAATTTCGTGTTTAACCCAACTCGTTGAATGAAAAACCGCTGGCGTGGTCAAAAATAAAAACAATGCGCGGTTGCAATCAATTCGAACTCGCAACGAGAATTGCGATTGAAGCTTTTGCTAAATGCAGACGTTTTGAGGGGTTTGCAAAAGCACGAGCGATTTTTTTTCCTGTATTGAATTTCATTTTGCTCTTTTCAATCCACCACCAACCACATTTTGGGTTCTAAGCTTGTTATATATATATAAATATATTCATTGGAATATATGACTGTTGGATAGGGGAGGAGGGGAAGCAGGGAGAAGAGAAATATTTCGAAAAGTCGAATTATTCATCGTCCGGCCGATGCGTTGTTAAAAAGCTTCGGGGCTGTTTCCGATTACTATAGCTCGTGATTTGCTTCTCACATTTATATCATTTTCGCTACCCTCGTTTCCGGCATATCCGCTCGCGCTTTTCATCCCTAATCCACCGAAACCTCCGACAACCAATTCGGAGATAAAGAGATATCTCTCCGACGCATCGCCACGCGGGGATTAATTCCGAAAAAAAAACGAACAAAAAAAGACAAGTATTTTATTACGTTATATCGTCAGCCGCTGTTCGTATTTTCGCGTATTAAAAGCTCATAGCCAAACCGCGTGTTCCGCTAACGTATGTATGAAAAAACGTAATACGAACCTCAGTTTCGTTCTCGTTCCTATTTTTTATTTTTTTTTCTTCAGGGAAGAATTTCAACCTCAGCATGAATCTCGCTGTCGGTCGGAAAACGATTTTTTTCATGCACATTCAAAATAATAATTCAAATTTGTCGATGAAGTGGAATTCAGCCGGAAAAACGTCACAATAACGATTTTGTTTTGATTAAGGGAAAAAAAATAAATATAAAACAATTCGGTATCTCGAAAACTAAGCGAGATATGTCGACATTCTTTATTTCCGTGCTTTGGCTTATTTCGGGGTGTTCTACAAGAAAAGTTAATCGGATCGCGGCAATAAAGATATCGCAATCTCTCCCATCCTAATATCAAAAAATTTTAAATGTACAAAGCAATTAACAAAAAAATTAATTAACCACAATTTCTCATAAACTCCATTTTCCAACAATCTTGAATTTCTTCTCATTTCAACCCTCGACCCTCAAACTCCCAGGCCGGATTTTAGAGAGACGTTAGCTATCGAGAAACGTTGCGGCTATCAAGGATACAAGAGTGAAGAGGATTGCGATACGAATCTGAGGGCTGGAGAAGCCTCAGCTGAAACGAGAGACGACGGTATCACAAGAGAAGGGGGTAAGCGTCATAGAGCGAGAACTACACGTAAAGGGATTATAATTAGATGCGATTTATCGGCAAAACGCTCATCTCGCGCTTACGATATAACACAATAACCCCCATTATAAGCCGTGAATACACGTGTACGTATAATTTATTATCATATATACATGTGGATAATTTATTTTATGAAGCACGTGCGTCATGTGCGTGAAATTCACTAGACCTTGGTCGATGTTACGCTCGATCACGCCGTTCTGGAACACCACGAAACGAGATTTCTGTGCCACGATTGCCTCCTGAGATTAGAGGGAACGGTCGGACAGACGCGGAACGACGACAGAAACGACGACCACGACGTCGACGACGACGACGACATTGTATACACACCGTCGACGGTATACACACGCCAACCATCTTTCGCTTTTACACGGGATGCTGTTGGCGATGTTCCGGGGGAACGCTCTCAGTGGATTACCGCCCGGCTAATGGTTAAAATAATTGCAACGAGAATTATCGGGGACCCCATCTCCTTGGTTTGGGGGGTTTTTTTTTCTTGCTTTTCTTTTTTTTGCTGCAGTTTTTTTTGCGACCCATCAGCTACACGGCGAGCCGTTGGGACATCGCCGTGCCGGATCGTTTGGAAAAGCTAAGAGGATTTTATCGAATGACGGAGGAATCACGAGGGATGTTTTTTTTTTTTTTTTTTCATTATCGGTCGAAAAAGGAGTTACGCAACATAGTCTATGGCGAAATGGAAAAGGATTTTCGTTTGAAACGAAATTTTATTTTTCATATTTGATATTGTGGATATTTTTGATCTCGTGTAGCTTTGGAATAATAATTGTAATAATAATAATGATCAACAAGAATTAAAATTGAAGGAAACAAATATAAGAATAATTGAAGAAATATTGAAATAAAAATAAGACGATAATAATAACAAGAAGTTATGTCTCTATTATTATTATTATTATTATCATTATTAAAATCTTTTTAGGTCATTTTCGACCGAGCTTCCATAAAAAAAAGGGAATTTTCGGTACTTCAACAAAGTTGAAAAATGAAAACTTGCACCAAGCTTTGCCCATTATTGTCCGTCTTTTCATTAAATTAAAATGAGCAAAGAGAACTCCGGCCGGTGAAAGACCGAAAAAAAAAAAATAAAAAAACTTTTTCAATTGTAAAGAAAAGTGGGTGAAACGTAGTTGACTTTCTGACTTAATTGAGGTGTAAATTCGACGAAAACTGCTACGTTAGGTACACACCATCAAGATTCTCACGAGAGTTCAAGAGTTTCAAAAGTTTCTCGCTCTGGTCTGTAAGAAATTCGGTTGTCTGGAAAATTTTACCGCAAATACTTGTCGGCCTCGGACCGAAAGATTGAGATATTCATCCGTTCCTTTAGTTTCATTCTTTTCCCATCATCCAGCTTCGAATCGAGAAAAAAAAATCAAATCCAACGTCCAATGTTTCCCCGTGCACGTGAATCCATTGCCCAACATTTTATCCAAAAAACTTTCACGAGCTCGTTAATTCGCGAGAAAAAAAACCAGAAATTCTTCCGACATCGCAACGGCGAAAAAACAGGAAGAAAAATCGATGCATAAATATAGCTTACGACCGGATGAAAATTCGACGCGACAGTCCGGCAAAATGCAAATTTTTCATCCAATTTCGGAGCCACGAGCCGTTGGTGCAGGGGGTGGGTGGATGGGGGAGGGGGGGGGGGGGCGTCGTCAACGGCCTACCAGCCGAAAAAACGTCGAGAGCTATTTATCGACGTAATTTTTTTTCAGATTAAGGTAATACCGTATCTCGACGTCGTACACCAGCGGAGATGCGGCAGAGGCGTGGGGGAAGGGGCCGAGATGGCCCGTTCGGGCGAGACTGTAGCGATCCAAAGTGTAGGGGTGGAAGCAGAAACAAGGTGGAAAGGGAGAGTGAACGAGGTTGGAACGGATAAAGCGATAAAGCGAGTTAAAACGTAATTACTGCCGGTTTATAGCCTTGTGAATAGCTCGCGTGCTTTGCTTTACCGCGGAAGATGTAACGAAAGGAATATAAAGGAGTCGGAGCAGGCGCAAGAGGGGCTGGGGGGGGGGGGGGGGTCGAGAGGGCAGCGGTACAGAGAGCTATATGACGTTGTCATCCCCAGCACTCGAAATACCACTCTGTGACCACCGTATAAAACGTATACGATAATACTATCCATACATATGCATATAATATTCGCTCGGAAAAGCCTTCAACGTTTCTCCCGGATCGTCGGTCCGCCTCCTCGGTTTTCTCGAAAAAGCTCTTTCTCTCGTCTCTCGACCGATCTCCCCAGCCCACTTTTCGCTAGAACGTTTTCGTGTATACATATGGGTATATTATATATATGTGTGTGTGTGAAGAGAGGAGGGGATGTGCTTACACAGTAGTTACCCTTAGTACACGTTGGGTAATGGAACTGCTGATACCTATTTAGAAAAAGCTCTCGCTTCGTAGCGCCTATACTATAATAGGAAGTTCCTATTGAAAGAAGAAAAAGGTTTGAAAAAATAATAAAATAATGATTTCGAGCTTCATGTATATATTACGAGGGGGAATTTCGCGTGTGACGGGAATCCCGGTGAGAAAAGGAGAGAGAAAGAGCGAGAGGGAAAAGAGAGTTGTGGATATAGAGGGACGTGTTCACGTCGAAGGGTATTACAATATACAAGAATATCATGAATGACAATTTCACACGAATGCTCTGTGTACGAATCCTCTCGTGTACGGCATGAGAAATATATATTTATACGGCTTGGGCCAAGGGATGGAGAAAAAGAGAGAGAGAGAGAGAGAGAGGAAAGAGAGGGAGGAAGGAAAAAGCAAATGTAGGTACGAAATGTACGAGTATTACTCTTGATGTTTTACTTGGCTACGCGCACTCGACGACCTAACGTCATACATAAAATACATACATATATATAACATTCATATATATTCATATATATATATATTTGTTCATTCTTTTTTTCAAATCAAAAGAGTTGTGGCAAAGCGCGAGAATAGTCGAGCGTTGGGGGAAAAAATTAACGAGAAATAAAAGTCGACGATTTACACGGTCCGCGGATTTTTTTAACGAATATTAAAAAAGTTTCATCCCACGTGGAAATAATTAAAATAATGGAGGAGTGAATTTACTCGGCGAAGCTGTGAAAAGTCGCAAAATTGCTTGTTTACGCGGTTACGCGGCAACCTAGAAATTTGCGCGATTCTTTTTTTTTTTCGAAGGCTCCTTTTTCTTCGTTCTCCATTTTTTATCTCGACCTCGTTTTTTTTTTTTTTTTGGCGGGATAATTTGAAAAGTTCGACAGCGGAATAATTCGCCCGGACGTTCCGGTCGAAATTTCGGCGTGACCGTTCGACGCGACCCGGTAATGCCGGCGTATATCAAATGCAAATGAGAAGGCACGATGGGAGCCCGGAGGAAATGGGATGAAGGGAGCCGGAGAGGGAGAGAGAGCGAGAGGGAGCGATAGGGGAGATGGGGTAACAGCTGCTGGATGATTCTATGTGTATTCAGACTATTTAATGAACCGATGAGATAAAGTTTATTCAAAACAAACAGGGCGAGGCTCGCGCGAACCCTGATTCAAGCTCGACCTGCTCTCTCTCCTCCCCCCCCCCCCCTGCCCTCCTCCTGTCCTCCCCGTGGCTACAGGAGCGAGGATTGCCGGGCAAAGCGTTCGCTCCCTCGAACGATTTCACAATGGTTCGATTAATCGTTATTTTAATTATTCGCCGTAAACGTATTTGACTAAATCGAAAATTCCGATGGATCCCACGTGATCGGAAATTAGCGTAATATTATATAATGCACAATACGTGTGAATTATACAACCGCGATTATCGATACGATATTCCACGTGCATTCGACAATTTAATTTGCAATTTTCGTTGCCAAAGCTTCGTTCCCGGGTGTTTTTTATTTTTTTATACGAAATCAATTTATCTGCATGTCACGCTCTTTTGCGTATTTTGTTGGATATATTCGTTTGACAGTCGTTTTTTTGGGGTTTCGTTTTCATTACTTTGTTTTGCATAGTTGCAAAGAAGAATTTAACACACGAATGTTCTTTTTCGTTGCTTGTTTCGGCCTAATTTAATTATTTATTGTTGGCTGTAGCCTCAATTAGCGTCTGATGACATCGAATTAACGCTTTTTAGATGATTAATTTTCATACATTTCGAATAAGAAAATTATCAATAATAATAATAATAATAATAATAGTGTTTGTATCATTTTTGAAGTACGACCGCAGACGTATTTTATTTCGCAAATTTTCAACAAGAAACATTATTTGCAAATCATAATATAATTAATATTGATAACAATATTTTCTTTTACTTCCCGAGATCGATTGTTGATAATTTGTGCAAATGATAATCGGCACCAATATTATCATTTAATTATCTTGCCGGTGAATGAACGAGAAGTGAATTTAACAAATAATATTTTGTCCCGCAAAATTGTTTACGCAACGTGTTGCCGAGGGCGAGCGAAACGAGAACCACTTTTGCATAAAGCAATGATTAAAAACATGCACATTCGTGAGTACGAACATAAATAACCAAAATCCCCGAAGGCTATTTATTGCGCGAACACATCGAGCACCGCGAAAAACCATTCCGCAAAACACAAACCGCGTTTTAATACTCATCGCGGTCCGAAGGAAATAAAAATGATCTTTACCTGTTTTTTTTACGCGTGACGTCATACTTTTATTTATTCTCTTCGCGGTGGGAAAATTCAATCGCGCAACTGGAAACTGCGAGTCCCATTAAAAACAAAAGGTAATGAGTTCTTTTATTTTCATAACTGGAACAAATTTATGGCACTTTTTATTTCCATTTTTTTCTTCTTTTTTTTTACAATGGTTTCACTGACTTTCGGACTAACTTTGGTGAATTAATCGAGTTATTCGTGGAATTCGTAATTCCCAGGAAAACAAATGGAAAAGTTGAAACTGGAAAACCAGAATTTAACGAATATTTTCTTGTTTTCATTGTTTCTATGCAATTGGAACGAACGAACGATGAGGTACAAACGTTTCTCTTATTTCAATAGTTTTGAGAGTCGAAACTCGACGAAATTATCTTTACGAAATTAATTTTACCATTTTACGATCCACAACATTTTTCGTTTACGTCGTTGAAATTTCTCGAATATTTTTTTTTTCACAACAATGATGCAATATCTCGTGACTGAAGGTTTGAAATGAAAAGGTCTCACAACGTTTTGAATTGCATTTAAAGATTAACAAACACCTCACTCGATGGAGAGAGCCAAAAAAAATGTCAAGTTTACTTTTTTATCTGCGGGAGAGGGGATGAAAATTTTGCAAACAATTTTTTTCTTATCATTTCTGATTTCGGGTCATCAATCTGCGTCCGTGTACGAAATTTCATCTCAATCGGTTCATAAATGAGAGAATGGAAGGACTGGGACCTACAGACAGACAGTCGAAGGGCCGAAGCTGACCGAAGCCATAAGGGTTCCTAGATTTCCAATCAACCCTAAAAATGGCCAAAAAAAATGCAAACCCACTGGTGCCCCTTTTTCTACAGAAAAAACCGTTGAAAAATATCAAAAATTGTTTCACGTTCACGTAATGCAATATTTCAAATGAATATTTCCACGTACGTGCGAGTTCGACGTAACGTGCATAAGCAAACATTATTTTCTCGACCAAACACGATTCGCAGGTAAGGGTGGGCAGAGCGAGAGAAGGTGAAATATGGATTCGGGGTGGGAAAGGTTTGGACAAATTGACGAATAACCAGTCCAACGTCGCGCGCAAATATCTCGCTTGCAATGAAACATGCAACCACTCAATACGCTGTGCAAATACGAAAATATATTTTCCCTAAACACACATCGGCCCACGCAATATCCGCAATAACAAAAATACAAAATAAAAATCATCGTCAAAAATGTCAAATTGAGATGGAAAAAAAAATAACAATCGAAAAAAGGGTGTGCAGTTAAATCTCGAAGGAAGTAAAACATATCGTTGGAACGAAAAAGGGTTTTGTTTCTTAACGCTGAATCTTCTGATTATTGCTGCAGTTTAATCTCAAATTTTTCCAGTGGTTGACAATTTTTCAGGCATTGATGTCGCACCCGATATTATCGAGAACGTTGGTCCTGCGTTTTTTTGCTATTTTCGAGGCTTCCGGTAAATCGATTTTGTTTTCTTCGCCGTTTGATGATGATTTAGGCATAATTATTAGTACACCGAACTATGTGTAAGGCGATTGTGAACGAATGTACGACGTTGCCAAGGGAGCTCGCGTAACAGCGGTCAAGCGGACGATCGAGATAACAGATAAAGCGACTGCGTATTGACCAGGGAACAACGCGATATTCTATCCGATCATCTTTAAACTGTTTGCCATCATTTATACTCGATAAATACTCTTTCAACACTTAATGTTGAGTGATCCTCAATTATTTACGAGTGACCCTTACATATGAAAGTGATTACAATACAGCTGATGTGAACCAGACGGTGACGTTGGAATATGAAAGACAGAGATGATAACATTTAATTATCTCGATCGTTGCTCATTTTCTCCCTAACGAGCCTCAAAAAATTGTACTAAAAGAAACAGGCGCCCTAACGTAAAAAGAACAACAAAATGACAAAAGTATTTTCGGACTGCAATAAAGTGTTTACCAAGAATCAGAGAAATTTCAAGACGTCACGAGCGTTTCATGCCCAATCTTGCAAACGATTCTTCATGAACCCGTTTTAACCTTCGTAAGACTGAAAAAAAATGGTCTCAAAAAAAAAATACAATGATCAAATAACTCACCATTCCATCGCTGATGTTGCCAACGACGCACGGTAGATAAGCGGTCGATCCTGATTGCGCATTGACTCGTGTAGAATTTTCCGTGCCGAAAGTCATCGGCAGTGTTGGCGGTAAATCAACGTCCAGGGGTTTCGAACTCTGATCCACGGAATTTACGTTGGTCCTTACCATCTCCGCGGTAACGGCCGCCGGATAGTCTGTGCACGAGAGGACGATTTATATACCATCGAGTGCTTTCAAAGCTCACCCACCCACATGCACACACGCGCCCCCGCGAGTCGTCCGGAGAAAGGTCGGGGTGTGGATGGTGCTAGTTTGGACGGGAAAACCCGTCGAAGGGAACTCGAGAGGACCGGAAGAAAAAAAAAAGGGAATAAGAAAAACGTCGTGAAGAGCGAAAATAAGACCAAGACTTTGGTAAAAGTACGAATATGGGGCTCGAGAGGGGACATTGAGAGAAAAGAAGAAAATAAGGAAGAAAAAAGATGGGAGATAAAAAAAATACGCGTTAAATCCGACGAAAGTCGATGGGTTTGAAAAGGTGAGGAGAGAATCTTTCGTCTCTTTCTGGCTCGTTTCCGGCGGGCTGACGCACGTCCACGCGGTTTTTATGCCACGGGCTCGTACGAGATCGAACTGTGGAAGCGGTAATGCCAATGGCTCGATGGGGAACAAAAAAAGTGCGAAAAATGTCGATATATACGTGTCCATGTGGGGGACAAAAAAATTGCGAAAAATGTACATGTACGCGTCTATATGTGGGTGTGTGTGTGTGTGCGTGTGGATAGATGTATGGAGAGGGAGATAGAGGGAACGAAAAGTTTGTCGAAAAGTTATTAACCGCTCTTTTGTTCTTTGAGGACAGAACAAAAGACTAGGAGCCACGTCATGGAGTTTGGCATGCCCTGATTTGATGAAAATATAAAATTTGACGAAAAACGGCGATGGACGGAAAGTGTAACGAGTTAAATTATTCAAATATCGCGGCCGTGAGGTCGTGATCATTTATTATTATCATTATCATTATTATCACTATTAATATTTCTGAAGCATGAAAACGATTTTTTACTCTCTGGTGAATATTTTTAATTTATCTATTTGTAAATGAGAAAAAAACAAATTATTCGTCTCTGATGGTGATATTAAAAACTCGGACGATTTTATTTCCAATTCATAAATTCTCAGCCTGTTCGCAGGCTTTGTAACGTGGAAATAATATATTGCTCGTTGTACGTGGAGGAAAAATTAAAACAAATATTAATTTGTGATAACGAATACATCACGATTTGCGTCAAAAAGTAGCTTTTAATTCCTACTGTACTACAAATTCTCACAAATAAAGAGAATGAAATATTTCCACGAGAATATTATTATTTCTATTATCATCATTATCATTATTGTCATTTTAATTCCACGCGGATGAAAAGAGAGAAGAAAGAGGAGAAAAAATAATGTAGCGTAGTCGAAAATTCATGTTTCACGTCGGTAGTATAATGCCATGAAAATAATTAAATTATATTTTCCTCTGTACCAAAACAATACACGCGAACACAGTCGTGACACCTGTGCCAGACGTTTTACACCCTCTACACATTTTTTTCTCTGATTTTTTTTCCATTTTGTTCGAAACAGCCGAGAGAACCACAACTCGGGCCCGACAACGTTTTTATCATCGTAAAAACAAACACGCATTCTCATTTCCAGCTGCGCAATCACACGAGCGAAATATCGTTTCGAAAATTCGAAAATTTTTCATTTATTTCACGTAAAAGCTAATTGAAAAGTGGATCATTTTTTCCGTCTCTTTCTCTCTTTTCTTTGCGGCGCGAGCATCAACAGCGCCGGCGAAGGGCCATCGAATTTAACGTATGCACAAGCAATTACACATTTTTTTGTGCAGAAATATTCGTGGCAAAACGCGTAGCCCGTTTTAACCCACACGTATGAACCCAGAGGGTGTAGGGACTACCCTCATTTACTCGCTGGCCCCTCGACTTCCAGCGCCACGAGCCGCCGGGTTCTTTTTTTATACCGCGTGGCGTATAATTCGCCGCGTAAACGCCGAGAGCTCTCGTGCGTGACTCGGAAAATTTGCCGAGACCGCGACACCGAGATCCCGTCGACGGAGACTCGTGAAAAAAAATAGTAATAATAATAATAATAATAATAATAATGAAAACATGAAAACTTGACGAAATTTTGTTTTAAAAAAATACAAGCCAGAGAGAAACGAATACCGCAACGTGTACAGCTCGCGCTTAGACACCACTTTTGTTTAACTCGTCTCTGCTCGTCACTCTCACGGTGCTCGAGAGATTGAAGAGAAAAAAAAATAAACGTGTTTGAACTCGCTGGAGAAAAAATATAAGAATGATGAAAAATAAGAAACAAAATTAAATAAAAATCCCGAGAAAAAGGTCATAGAGGTGGCGCGGTCCAAGAGAGCAGCGTGAAAGCTCACGTTCGTGTGTGAAATAAGTGTATTAAAAAAATATAAAAATGAAAAATAGGACGGAAGGAACTGTGAGGAGAAGAAGCGACGGCGACGAAGAAATGAGGAGAAAAAAAGGTGGGACGGTGGAATGAAGAAGAGGAGCGTGAGAACAAAAGTTTGGGATCGGAAAAAGTGGGAAATCGTCGGAGGTATCGAGAGTGGGAGAGAGAGAAATATTATAAGAGAGGAAGATTTGTATATAATACGGATGATGCTGTAAGATAATATTTATAACGTTGGAAGATAATAATATATTATATGTTATCATTTTTGGTATTATTCATTTTTATCGTTAGAACATTTGATAACATCGATAATATTTCTCTTTTTCTCACTTCGTCCCACCGTTTGTGACTTTTTTATCACAAGCTTTTAGGTGTGTGAGAAAATCTTTTCACGCAAATCATACAAAGACATTTTTCTAAGCTACTGCGCCACTGAAACGGTGATCATCGAAATAATAAAAGTAGGTGGAAGACCTCTTTAGAGATATTTTGAGTTGAAATTTATAAGAGACGTTCATGAAACCATGAACATTGGTCATAATAATTATTGTATTGGTCTAAAAAGAAATAGAAATTTGATCTCATATTTTCGAGCTTACAGATTTTTTTCGAATAAGGTTATTTTCTCTGAATGAATGTTCTCCTTCCGACCAAATTGATACACACTCTTTGTTGAGAAATTAAACTGCCAATAAATCAAGCTCTCTAACATTTTCTTGTAAACATCATAGTTCAGAACATATCGCGAAATTTTTTTTTTCTTGTACCAGTCCGATATACACACACGCATAAATACATACATCTTCCTCTCTTATAATTTCTATTCCTCTCTCTCTTTCTCTCTCTATCCGTAAAAAATATGTCGACATATAATGAAAGAGAGAGAAAGAGAGATAGAGAGGGGGGAAGCAGAGGTTGGTGGCATGAAAGACCGAGTGTTTGCAGCCGTGGGTAATCGACGATCGCACGAGTGAGAACTCGCTTGTATACCCCCATTGTGCGAACACAGTTAGAAACTCGTCGATTGGATGCTCGTGGAAAATATCGACTTACCAGTTTGCACAACGATGTTGAGTAGCAACGAGAGCACGACGGCGGTCGCCCGATAACCATGAACGACGATCATGAGCCACTGGTACAGATTGAAGCTCGTTTTCCAGAGACGCGGCGCCTTCGAGATCATTTTTTTATCCATTCCTCTTCTCAACCTCTTCCTCCGCTTCCTTCTCCTCCTCCCTCTCCTTCTCCTCCCTCACCCTCGATTATTCTCTCCCGTTTCTTCTCGCCCCTGTCACCTTGCGATCTCTTCTTTCTTCCCTCCTCTCTTGTTTTTTTTATTACTCTCATCCAACGTTCCTTCGCTTACTTCTCGTACTTATACCTCGAAATCTTCCATCCCTCCATCATCGACGATTCCCGACCCTCGACGCGACATCATCCCTTCGTCAAGGGCCGAGAAAACGGCTTCACGTCTCTCAATCGCGGATAAAAAAAAAAAAAAAAAATTACTCTCCCGGCTCACGAAACAACCCCCTTTCTCCACCAACGCGGGGAAACCTTGCCGACGCCAATCCCGGGGGTTGGGAATTCTCGACGTCGGTGATGTTACTCCCTCGGTGAGCCTCGACGTGTACGTCTCCCAGGTCCCGCGTTTGCACGGTCTATGAGCAAACCCTGGGGCTTCGCTCGCTGACGAGTCTCCTTCGCGGTGTGTTTAAACGATGGCTTCTATATATCTCGTTCCTGTTTACACCCACACAAATATGTATGCGCGTGTGTGTGTATGACATTTATATGGCATAAGACGTGCAACGAGTGCTTCGACAATCGACGGGGAAACCTTGGACGAAAAGTAACGTCGAAGTTTGGGATGACCGAACGAAGACGTGGGAAATTGCGGCTGAATGCCCACAACCATCGGCCAAAACGTATACCACCGGCAAATAATTCCGGGGTTTCGTACTAACACCGACGAACGACGAAGCTACCCCGGCTTCAAGGATATTGTACAAGTTTCCTTCGCTATCTGGCTATTCCGCGTTCATGTGCTCGTGTTTGTTTCCGACTACGTACACACACACATAACCTATACGTGTGGATAAATTTATACGTATACAGATGGATATAGAGAAATATATGTATACGTATTTTTCCTACAAGTAGTTCTGTGCTTCAGGTGTTGAGTAACTCGTTGTATATACGTCGAGATACATAGAGGGGTTGGGTTCGTATATATGTACGTGGCTGAGATGTATTTAGTCGGTACAGGAAGCAGCCTCTGTGGGTCTCTCGGTCGTGGAAGCGTCCCGAGGATATTGCGGATATGGGGCTACGTCGTCACCAACCCTCGTGGAAGGACGAACGTCACCAACACAAGACACCCAACCACCCACCCCCCACCCCCCCTCACCCTTTCCACTCTGTTACCACCTTTGCCCGACAACTTAAACCCCACAAGTTTTTTTTTTCTTTCTTTCTTCTTTCGTTTCTTTTATCTTTTTTTTTCTTCCACACGTTAATATTATGCACCGTCTTTCGGGCAAAGTTCAAGCACCCCCGGGAAAAACGTGACACTTAAATTCCCAAGACATTGCGACCCCTTGCCGAGTCTTCTTCTTTTTATTCTTTTTCTTCTTCTTCTTCTTCTTCTTCTTCCTCCGATTATGACACTTTTCTTCGCGCTCTCACTCGGCGCCCTTCGCCATTGCCGGATTCACCCTTGTTCTCGTTTTCACCCTCTTTCTTCACTCCTCATCCTTCGCTTTTTACTCCCCCCCCTCTTTTTCTTCCTCGCGTTCTTCCGCTTCTTCGTCGAACAGGCTGTTACGAAGTGTCGTTATGGCCCCCTCGTGCTTCACCGTAATCTGTGTGAAATTTCATGAAAATTAACATCCGTTGCGTTACGTGCGAGAGATTATTACGAGCTCAGCCCACGGTTTTGCAACCGAGTGTCACAGTATTTATCGAACGTGTGACACGGCTGGTTTATCAGTGGCACGGGGAGAAGGGTGTGGGGGTTTGGAATTTTGTGGAGTATTGGAGAACGGATTATTCGTATGATTTCTGGGTGTACCGGATTATTCGGAAAGCTTGAGAGGATACACGCAGGGGTCGGGGAATTCTTGATTCGATCGTTCGAACCAACCCCGACCGGGTCGGCTATCGGAAAACGGGTCAATGGATATCGTGGAACTGAGAAAATATTTTTTAAGATCTGGAATACTCGGAATTTTTCATCTGTTGCGCGGCATTGGAATTGGAGGTGGGGATGATTTGGGTTATTTGGGAATTAATTTCAATTTCGTTTTGTTTAGGTGAGAATTATATGCATAGAATTTGTGTGTTTTCTGTTTCTTCTTTTCTTTAAGTTTATTCCAAATTTGTGATTGAGAGATTTTTTTGCATTTTCGCGTAATATATGATATATTATTTATTTTTGTTGCATTTCCATTCATTGCACTCTCAGTGGAATATGTAATTGCTTACGAATTGGCGTTAAAAAAAATTGAGCATTTGAAACGAATTTTCACATGTTTTTGATTAACGTTCTGGAAAATCTCGAGAGTCAATTCACGGAACAGCCAGAAAAATGACAAAACGTATAATTGTCCGGATAAAATTCGAATTTTTTTTATTTCGCGATGCGCGAACACATCGCAACCATGTTCAATCTCAATATTTTTTAATACGAATGTAAAAACCCTTTAGTCTTCGCCGTTCGTACGAAATTCGATGAAAGAACGAATGCACACAGAGTGCAATTAGCGGAGACTGAAATATTCCGAGGATATTGAATCAGCACAGTTCCACCTGGCGGGGCTCGAACGATTCAACAAACCGGGAACTGAAGAATATCGTCAGATTCCACGAAAAAATAACAAAATTCATCCTCCCTACGTTCGACGGAAATCACATTAATTAAATTTCCTGAAAAACAAATGCGAAGGATGCTGAAATTAAAAAATGTAAGAGAAAATCGTAAAAATAATCATTTACTCAATTTTTTTCGCAAAATCATTCAGAATTTACGATGAAAATTTTATTCCTCGAAGAAAAGAGATCGAGAAACGATTCTTTGAATTATTCACCACCGAACTTTGTACTCTCGAATACCGACGTAGAATTGTTTCGTGTTACAAATATTGTCGAAGATTGTTTTCCGATAAAAATATTTTGTTGAGAGAAAAATAATTCAAACCTACAAAACGATGATAAAAAATTCTTGTCAACATTGATTTCCAGCCACAAAGCCGGCAGGCTTGCGACAACAATACCAAAACCAATAACTGGCGCAATCAAAACAGCAATAAAAAATATTTCTCTTTTTTTTTTGTAATATTTTTTGTTCTTTTTTGCGTTAATTATTTTTTTCTACTCACTCGTACCAAAAAAGTAAACGAACGAATAAAATCCATAATCAAAGTAAACGAATCCAAGTTCGCAACAATAATTGTCGTCGTTGAATAATTCGACAAACCAATTACAATTTTTCGCGAATTTTCGATGTCAACCCGAAATTCCGAGAATACCGAGCTCGACAAATTACATTCCGCGCAACCATCGAAAACCCATTCCTCATCCACCGCGACCCTTCGCGTCATGAAAATAACTCCCGGCGCGACATAATTTTAACCCCGAAAAAAAAAACTCCCCAATAACCGGCGAGAGAATTTCTGCAAGAGAAAAAAAACATTCCGAACCACTCGGCGATGAAAAAAATTGAAAAAAAAAAGTACAAAAATCAAAAACACGTGCGAGCAATTGCCAGAAGGGTGAAAAAAATTCGTCATGGTGGGACTATAACGGTGAGTTAACGTTATTGTGATAACGTAGTCCGGAGAACCGCGAGGAAAAGGTTTGAAACAAAAAAAAAAAAGAAAAAGATGGAAAAAATTGAGACGTCGTCCCGTTTTTCCCGTACATTGTGAAAGCTTCTGTGTGCACGCTGATGTATTGTGAAATAGCGGGTCGAGCAGCATGGAAAAAGAGAGCGAAGTGAGAGAGAGCGAGAGCAGAATAAAGAGAGGGCTAGCGAGAGAAGGAAAAACGGACAAAGAGAGAAAGAAAGAGCGAGAAAAGAAATCCCGGGGTCGAAAGCGACGAGAAGCCCCAGAGGAAATGTTCAAACTGTGAAAGTCTTCCAAACTGCCCCCTCGTCGCATACAGCCCCGAGTATATATGGTGAAGTGCTTGCTGCAACCCGTCTGGGAATTCATCGAGAGCGTTGCGGATTCCTCTTTTATTACAATTCATTATTCTTCCCTCCTGCCCCGTCAACCCCCACCCACTCCGCCCGCAACCGCCCTAACCGGCGACAGTGGACGTCGGTTATATTCAATTATCCACAGCCGGGAACGGAAATAATTCAATAGTGCGAGGCACGCATTGAAATAGCGCGGATGCAGCGTTTCGATAATGATGAACGACAGACCAATCTTTCTTCTCATGGATTTTTACGTTGGATATGTTGCCTGCCATTGATATAGCTATGTATATTTAGATATACAGGTAACATTCAGGTTAAAACGTCCCATACGTATGGAATGTTTACCTGTTTTCGCTGGCAAGCATGGCCGCGGGTAATTTGAATACGCGGGTTAAGGGGAAAGGGGTGGGAAATTTCTGACCACAGGCTTCGGACTCTAATGGTTCTATATTCATCGTAACCGAACCGAACCGAATAATTGGGTTATTACAAGGTACAATGCGAAGGCGAAATGGAAATAATCGACGTTTTTGGGCCGGGATTCGAACACAGAAACTTGAGATTGTAGCCGACTGCGCCATACGCTGATAGTGAGCCAGGGCAGATTGCTACCTTAAATTATTTTCCATCGGTTTATGAAACATCAATAAATTCATATGTTTATAAATGTACAGCTGAATAAAATAATAATAATAATAATAATAATAATAATAATAATAATAATAAAAATAATAATAATAATAATAATAATAATAATAATAATAATAATAATAATAATAATAATAATAATAATAATAATAATAATAATAATAATAATAATAATAATAATAATAATAATAATAATAATAATAATAATAATAATAATAATAATAATAATATTTTTATTCAATATCGAAATTAATCTGAGAAGAAAGATATATCTAGCCCCCAGTTTAAAATAAGCTCTCGCAGACCCACGAAAATTCCAAATCTACGTTTTCGCAAAACCCACGGGCTAATTATCGCGGTTGATAATTCAGTTGCACTCAATCCTCGACCGTATGGATTTATCACTCATCGGGATACAACTCTCGGTTAATTGCGAACGGCTCGTGCATAATAGTCCGTGTGGTCCACGGTACGTGCCATCGCCTTTTACGTGCCATCATCAGACTCTCGCAACGTCGGGCAATTATCGTCGCGCCGTGGAAATTGCCAATAGACCGGATGTGTTGCAGCCATCATGTCGAGAAATACAAGATGGTACTCGTAAAATCGGGAAAAAGTCGTGGAGTCAAGTTTTAATACGTTTGCGATATGTCGAAGGTTCGAACCGGAGTGAAGTTGGATTTTTTTTTTCGAGCAATTTAAGGCGAGTCTGTATAACCACCTGTGAGGACTTCAAGATCGTGCTATATACTAACGTGTCGTGTCTCCGTCGATCCAATACAGTCGCCAATAGCGCCGATATCGCTTTTGCACTCGTACCGACCGAGTCGATAGACCCCGGCTTAAGGGAACGCGACGGAAAGGGAGGGAGGACGGATTTTACCGCAAAAATGTTACGAACGTTTTCCTTCACCGCAGAATTTCCGAGAGAAACCGGGAGAAAAGAGCGTGCGGGATTTTTCACATTTTTCAGAAAATCAAGGTGCGTGGGAAAATGTGTTGGAAACGCGTGACTCCGGCTCTGTTTCACACTTGGGGTTGTCCGCGTCGACGGAACTCTTGCCGTTTGACGTTGCGAAACTCATTCGCGGTGTTTCGCACTCGTCACTTGTTGCGACGGGGTTTTTCTTTTGTTACTTTTTTCTTGCTTTTGAGAACGAGCAACGCATTTAATTTGTTTTTGCCGGAAAAAAAAGTCTACGAATGAGAGGAAAAAAGTTGTTAAATGTAGAACTGGGATTTTGCTGTTTTGTCGGGGGTGGAGATAAAAGTTTTACGGGGTTGCATGGTTCGGATAAAATAGTTGCGAATTGTTGGTTGAGTCGAGGGAGATTGAAATTATGTTTTATTGGTGAACTCGGTTTAACGTGGATTATTTATGATCATTTGGTTATTCCGACGGTGCGGAACGTTAATTAATGTCGAATTAATTTGTAAGAAAATGCGTGATATCGCGGTTTGGATGGTCGTTACGTTGCGCCAGGAAGTGGAATTAATGAGATCGCGCTTCTTCCGTGGCCACCTTCGCCCACGCAACCTTTTTTCACCCTTGTCCTGGCTTTCTCGTTTTTAAATTTCACGAAGCGTAGCCGAAGGGGACAAGCGGTCGGGGGTGGAGGGAGGGGAAAGGGGTGGAAGTTACATCCCACAGTGTGCTCCACATCGTTTGGCTGAGCTCGAAATGTCTCTTGTGACGGAAAAGAGAAGAAACAATTTTTTAAAGAAATTTTTTTAAATGCACGACCTATATATTATCATATGAAAAGCTATTTTCTGCGGTGCTTTCTATAGTTCTTTTGCTTCTTCATTTATGAATGAAACTTTGCCCAGTTCTGTGACATATTCGGCGGTAAAAAATGTTCTGCGTGATCCTATTATAATTATTCATCAATAAAATAATTCGTTCGATCTTATTCAATCAATTAATTTAAAAAAAATAAAGAAACAAATAAAATAATATTTTATGGCGATCACGAAATTTTTTTTATGAAATCGAATATCAAAAACATTCTCCCTATTCACAGAAACAAAAAAAAAAATTCCAAATTGAAGACAATTTTAGCTGTTCTTTTTCCTATTTAATATTATTATCTATTTACGACTAAAAGTTTTTTATTTGAACAAATAAATCCCACACGTAAAAACAAAACGAATATACAAAAAAAAAATAAACCAAAATAAAACTCTTCTGAAAACATTACCACGAATCCGAACAAAACCAGTACTCTTGTAAAAGAAAAAAAAAAGAAAAATAATAAAAACCGCGAAAGAGGTGAACCGCAAAAATGTCAAAAGCCTATAAATCCTCTTCCCGCCGCGGTTACGCGATAAATCGACGATGAAAAAAAAAAAAAATCACCCCGGCCGAAGCTCCATATTCGCGCATTGTTTCCGGATCACTGAATAACAACAAAGTATCGCAGATAAATAAATAATTAAATATTTCGATATTGGCCAGGTTTGGAAATCGATGATGCGGCAGCAGCACCGACGGCAACAGCGACGACGGGGATATTGAATGAAAATCTCGTCTCATGAATATGTATCGTCAAACGAAAAATCCGTCGAAAAATCGTTTCGCGATGTATAGACGAGGCGCCGGTGGCAAAGCGAATGGCAAAAGAAAAATGTTCTCCGTGTATATCTCGCTGTGCGACGGAGCAGCGAAATCCGGTCGCCACGAGCGAGAGAACACCTGGCAAGCTGGTAGGCGATATAAATATATATATATGTATATGTAGAATATATAAGTATATATATTTTTCTTCTTTGGGTGATTTTTTTTTATTCATTTTTCTTTTTTCCATCGAGGCGACGACAGTCCGGCCAGCATCAACGGAGCTGCAAAGCGAAGGAAGACGCAATATGATGTCGCGTCATATTGCGTCTTCTCTCGCGCGCATTTCCGTCGAGAAATAATAGAACCAATAACGGCTATATCGAATATCCCGATCAAATATCGTGTATTTACATTTTCTCGCAATTGGGTGTATCACGATAACATAGATTTTTTTTTCATTTGCCTGTCGCTTAAACATTTTTTTAAAACCGTATATCATTTTTCGAGAAAGTCTGTTTACAGTGATTGACGGTTCATACGATTTTCGATATTATTTTTACTTGTGTAATATATATAGGGCATTACGTCTCAAATCACAAGTTCGAAACGCTTCGATCCCGATGTGATCGATGATTTTTTTAGTATGTTTTGAGGTACAGAGAAATTTTTTTTTCTGAGAAACATCTATGTACTATGCGAATAAGAAATGGCATCCGAGAATTCACCGATTTGTCAGGTTTAAAGTTTCCAAAATGACGATAAACAGTAAAATGTAGTACCTAAAATTTCATTTAAAAAATGAATTAATAATAATAATAATAAAAAGAATAATAATATTTTTAATAATGATAATAATAATAATAACAATCCCCTATTCCAATCCGTCTGAATCCGCGACGCCATTCTCGCTCTTCCTGAAATTGCTTCCTGTTTTTTTCCAATTTCCGTAGCCCGAAGGACGAAAGAAAAATCAGATGATAAAGGATTATATATAGAATAAGACGATAAAGAAGCTACATTTCTATTTCGTAGCAGAATCATTTTGGGCGCTGTTCGACGGAAATGGCGGGGCGCGATGGGGAAGGCGGTTGAAGCTTCGACCGTTGTCTCATACGCGATGCTGTCAGCGTTGGACAATGTCGTACGAATATACGCAAAGATGTGGACCAAAAACGAGAAATGCGTGGACATTCGCTACGGCCAAAGGATTGCGGAGGAGCGGGCGGGTTGTAGGGAGGCGCCGTACGTCGTAGAACCAAACGGGAAAGGAATAAGGTCTTCTGGGAGAAGACCGTTGGCCACGAAATCAACCCCTGGACCCATCCCGAATGGGTTTTATTGCTTCGTCGAGGCCGTAGATGGGCGCAACGGCAGAGAGGAACCGGAAATGAAGGCGAAAGAGAGAAAAGCGAAACGACGTATAGATATATAGATAGATATATACTGGGTGTCCGGGTTAACCGGACCACCTCGAATATCTCGCCTATTTTCGATGCCAGAAATGAATGTTATTGACAAGAATTGTTCGTCATGAGGGGATAAATACCGTCAGAGAACCGTCGGAGAACTGCCTTTTCAAGTTTATACTTTTTGATACTTCAAGGTCAACGATATTTCATTCAACGCGACTAAATATTTATTTTTCAAGTCAAAAAGAATTTATGTACGCGATATTATTCAACCCCTAGCGACGGAGAATTTTTCTCAGTAAGAGTTTTTTCTATCATCGAACATGCCCGAGATAATTGACGTTGCAGGCTACGAGTTGGGGCAGTGCGAGTTAACGGGAACACCCTGTATATATATTTATACAGCATCGGCACGCGGTAGCAAATGGTCGAAGGGATGAACCGGCCTGACGAGGGAGGAACGTGAACGGAAAGAGGGTGGAAAGAGGGTGGAAAGAGGGAGGAAGTAGAGAAAACAATATTGCACAAAGGCATTTCAGACGTGGGACAGCATCGGGAAACTGTGGCAGCAGCGGCAGCAGCATCAGCACCAGCACCAGATGCAGAAGGAGCTGAAGGGGTAGCAGCAGGAGTGGCATGAAATTCAGGACACTTGCCGTCGCCGCGATGCTTCCAGAGCTCGAGAATCCTCCGTCGGGTTGGTCTATCGGGTGAATTACGGGTCATCTGGCCGACGGCCCCGAGCGCGGTTACGTGTCATTAACTGGCGTTGCAGGTGCGGTCGACGCATCATTAAACCGAAGGGTTAACCCTTGATAGAAATATACAGAAACGAGAGAGGCGCGTACGAGCAAACGACGGTACAGCGCAATGAATTTCACACCTTTTACAGTGATCTTTTTTTTTCACGTATCGATAAACTCGACGGTTATTTAATGTTTTTTAAAAAATTATTATTAAGAATTTTTTTTGATAGAGAAATGTTTTTTTACATTTTATTTGGGTTATTCGATTGCGAGGTAAGAGAGATGGAAATTACGTATTGGGGACAGTTTGACAGTGATTTTTTTGGTTGTAGAGATAATTATGGAATGTGTTTTTATCCCTAAAGTTTCGTTTTGATATGGGAGATTATTTAGGGGTGAGATTTTCTTGAGGTATTTATTCTTGCTGGGAGAATGATGATGATATTAGAGTACTTTGAGCAGTTGACACTCAACGTATTTGACGAAGGAGATAATCTATGAGAAGGGTTGACAGTCAGACGATGTACTAATAATTGAAAATTATAGTTATATTGAATAATAAGAATTTTTAGATGGAAAATTTATGGAAGAATTTTTTAACAATTGAACAGACTCTGATCGCGAATGATAATCACAACCTTTAGTCGACATTTTTGTTTTTGACAAATCGAAGAGACAGAGATTGAAAATTATATTTTTAATAAGACAATCAAAATAATTTTCAGATCGTTCGGAACTTCTCGTCTGAAACTCTTCGGAAAATTCCGGAATTTTCAGGGAAATAACAATAATTATCAAAAGGAGACCTTTCATAGTTGAATTTCTGTATAATTTCACAGACCCTAATTGCGAATTATATTTTGAATAAAATAATAATAATTTTCGAATCAGAACCCGTTCTAAACATTTTTTTAAATAATTGAAGAGACAGAGATTGAAAATTATATTTTTATCAAAATAATCATAATCTTTTAATCCAAATTAATTGTAGAATTATAGAATTTTTGTAAAGAATTCACCATCGTAAAAAAGGCGACTGACAATTTGATATCGGTCACTATGAAATTTTGACCATCAACTATGCGAATGCAAATAAAAGGATAAAAAATATCGAAACTGTAGAAGGATTTATGTTCCGAAAAAGGCGGAAAGGATTTTTTTTTTGTGCCAATTTTTTTTCATCTCCGCGCGTTGCAATAAATTCAGATCGTACACGGAGATATATGTGCTGCGCGTATTGACCACAGCCAATTATCGGAGACAGCTAGAGCGAATCAATGAACTTTCTCCCCAAGGAACGCAGGGCGATGCGCTCGTTTCACGCAGAGCAATGGCACGGTATCGCCGATCCACCGCTACTCCGATGATTGAGGTGGACGTTTCAGTCTTCAATGAAATTTACCACCAATTGACAATCTCTCTGTGTCAATTATTTTGCTTGAATCGTATATTTTCAAATTTCTCACTGTTCCGAATTTACACAGAAATATATTCAATATATATTCATATGTAAATATGTATATTTAATTCCTTTCATCATTGAATGACAAATTTTGGAAAATTCACTAAATGGTTTTCGATCGTTTTTAAAGTAACAAAAAATGATTTGTAAAAAATTAGTTTCGTGCATTCTACTTAGCCCCACGTCAGACAAATTTTATGACAATTAAATCACAAACAAAAGTTCTTCAATTTTTAAAACAAAATGATAAGCCAGCAATGATAAATTTATAATAAAATCAATTAAACCATTTTCATTTCTTGATGTTATCAAGATATTCACGATCGTCTGATAAATTCGTGTTCCAATAAAATAATAAATCTAAAGTTCGTTATTATTTACAACAAAAAGATACAAGTTAAACAAAAAATGTACAACGAAATGAATAAATTATTTTTAAAGTCCAGCTGTCATGAAGGTCTCCGCAAGAGTTTTAATAAATTCGTTCAACAAATGTCATTAACCAACACACGATATATAACGCATACATACATCATACGTGTATACATGTATGTGTAAGCAAAACGGACAACCCCCGAATGTTACCTGGTAATCATTTGCCCGGGAGAGTCTGTAGCACCTCCCAATTAAAGGTGTATCCTCTGTCACCGTAGTCCTCCAATTAAACTGTGTACGCCCTCGCCATACGCGTTATGATCGTACACCTATGTATACATGTGCATACGTATAACATACGTATACGTAAAAATTCGCGATAAACCTTTCTCCCGTAAAACGGTAAACCGATAAGTCGTGGCCGACGGTAATAAAGACAAAACACCCCGCGTGGCAGTCGATGCCGCGATGAAACACGACGCGCACAGATCGCGAATTCGTCGGTGACAGAGCAAGCGACCGTGCGGTAAATAAGGGTAGTCCGGTGTGTCCCCGGTGCGTAAACACCCCGGCCCGGGATCCCGCGAGACCGACGGAAAAAAATTTCTTTCTATTTTTTTTTCCCCTGTTCTTCTGTTTCTCTTTTTTTGTTCTCTCTTTCGTTTTTTTGCCGAAACAACGGAGTCGGTGTACACAGCGGCAAAAGCAGCAGCAGCAGCAGCGGCAGCAGAGCTCTAGTCGCCGATACCGCGCCGTGAAATGCACTGGTCGGTTCAGCCCCTTACTACCCCTTGGGTTAGCGAGGGAGAGACCGACACCGGACAGAGACAGAGACGCCCGAAGCAGATACGGTTTTCGCGGCGTCGACGGTCGGGGTGGGGGCACGGGATGCATGGTGGGGGCGGGGGTGGGGCGGCGGGAGGCCAGAGGGTTAGGGAGGTTCGGCGACAGTGGAGGGAGGGAACGTAGCGGGGGATGAAAAGTAACGGATGGGTGAAAGGGAGGAGACGCGCCAGGCCAGGCGCACGCTGGAAACCGCCGTTGGGGTGCGGGACGTCGGCAAGAGGCTCCGGGGGTTGGGATATGTATACCCGAGGCCGTTGCGAGAGCATCACCCGTACAACAGCAACGGCTTCGCGGCAACGGTGAAGAGATTCTTATGGTACGATTCGTGGAAGGGTGCTTTTCAATATCCATCAACCACGATGCATCTGCTGGCTCACGAAGTTTTTCCTTTTTTTTCCAATAAATAAATAAACAACTGGAAATTTGCCTCTTGTCTCAGTTTTGACATACGGAAAATTTTGTGTTATTATTATTATTATCATTATTATTATTATTATTATTATTATTATTATTTTTTAATTATTATTATTATTATCATAATCCAGAAAGTGTGATAATGACCGCTGGCCGTTTTTTTAAATCTTGGATAATATTATCGAAACCAATCGTCAACTGCTGAACGGTTCGAATGAATTAGTTAATAAAATGTATATGCCAATAATGTGTAAATAACAATAGTTATAATAATAAGAGCAGCAACGATTATATCGAATATTACGCGAATATACGTATTTTTATTAATATTATATAAAAAAAAGATGCTTAAATCTCCGCCAGATGCAGTTAAATCCGTAAAACCGTAGTCCTCTCATGAAACTGTAAACGATTTTACACACATATTGAATGGTACGGTAGCGAACGAACGAGTTTTCAAGTACGATAAGTGGTGCGATTGCTCGGTCGAAATAAAATCAAACCGAGCGTACCGCCGTCGAAGCCAATAGAGCAATAAAAAAAAACTTTCAACATAATAAGAACAATAATAATAATCAATTTTTAAATCGAAACGTATTGCAGTTCCGCGTTGTTAATAATAAAAAAGCAAAGAATAGCCTCTCGTCGACAACGAAATTTCGATCACAATTTTCATTTTACTCAGTTTTATTTTTCGTTTCGTATTTTTTCCATCGTCGACGGTAAAAAGTTTTATTCCCGAATTCAATTTAATCGATTTTCGTCAAGCTCGATGAATTGAATACAAATTGTGGGAGTTGAATTAATTCGGGTTGTCGGGAACGACGTAAACAAGAGATAAAGAAAGAAAAAAAAATAGCTTTGAGATCTCTGTTGCGGCTTAAATCGGGGTCGCAGTCGGTGTTTCTCGCTGTGGAAAAGCCAAAAGAATCTGCGACCGTCGTTAGGTTTCGTATTTGCTGCTCCTCTACTTTTCTCGCTCATTGAGTGCTTTGCCACACGTAGAGAGAGCGAGTATTCTCCCTCATCCGTCGTTCGTCGTTCCGACCATCTCGCGCCATTGTCCGGACAATGTAATTATTTCAGCTCGTCCACTCGACGCGATCAAACCATTCGACTCTCGAGTATCTCCGCTTTCATTCAATCAGGCACGTTTCTTCAACGACCCTCTTTTTTCTTACGGCTTTTTCCCAAACGCTATCTTCTCCCAAAATCTCTCTCTCGCTTTCTCTCATTTTCCATGTTATTCCAATGTATTTTTATCATTTCGTTCCGCCTCGATTTATTTTTTGCAATAAAACTCATAATCTTATGATAAATGACTGAATATATTAATATAAGGATGGGAAAAAGCGAATAATGAAGAAAATGAAATAATAATAACAGTAAGTGGGAAAGTAATGGAGTGGGAATATATTTCTATATTTTAATCATATACATATCTTTTGTCTTCACTACTTGTATTATTTTTTTTCGCCATTTCTGTACATACCTATTCACTTATTAATTTCATATATATAATAAATAAGCTCATTAATATAATAATATCAAAAACGTAATTTAAGTTGATAAATAAGTAGTAGTAGTAACAAGTAGATATATTTTTTTTCCTCAACATCGGTAAAATCGGAAGACCGTCGAGTCGTTATTTCAGTCGGTGGAGGGTTCTCGAGAATTGTTTGCAGCAGATGCAATTAATTCTCTACACACTTTTTCTTCCCTCTTCCTCGTCAAAAAAAAAAAAAATGAAACAAAAATAAGAACAAAAAAAAATAACCAAGTTCCGCTTGGGATACCAAAAAAAAGAAAATCTCGCGAACAATGAAATTGGCCTCGATTGCTTCTGCAAGTTGTATCGCGTCGAGATGTGGAGATTGTACCGATGCGGATACACCCTCACGAGTGAAAATTGGCTTGGCGTTATTTTCTTATCGAGGCCACACGTACGTTATTTCGCCCACGCGCACAAGGAAACAACGTTCGTGTATTTGCGTACGTACTCGTATGGGTTTTCGGGGTTTGCTCATTGCGCGTGAAAATACGTGTGGCTCGTGGGATGACAAGCGGGGAGGTGAGAGAGGGGTCGGGACAGGGTGGAGAATGGCGATGGTGGTTGGCATCTCGCATCCGTTGGGGCTCTCGCGTCACGGGGTAGCCAAGATTAACGATAGTCACCGCGGCGATTCAAATTTCGTAGTAATAGGATATGGCAGGACGTTTTAAGGATAACCCAGGAGACACGCCAGTGGGATCTTGCGTGACGCAAGCGCCGGCAACCGAGCGTACCGCTTGTTAGTTGCCGTCGTCGCCGTCATCGCCGCAGCGGCAGCCGCCGCCGCCGCCGCGCCCCACCCAGCTTGCCGGGGAATCCCCGGTACATGCGCTACGCCCGAGCGCAGGCTTTCCGGCCGACAGCAGACACTTGGACGCAAGCCGAATCCACGGGCAACCACCGGCGACAGCGTCGGCTCACAGTCACCTCGAAACCTCGAATCTCGAGAAAACCCGAGAGAAAACGCGAAAATCGAGAATGGTGGAGCGAAAGAGAGAGGAAGAGAAAGAGAGAGGGACGATGTGTGTGGGAGCTTCGTTGGAGATAGGGGCATTTGACACTCGACCTCCATTCTGAAAGTTCCCTAAACTTGTTAAGGGTACTGTCGCTATCGTTTTTACAGACGCTCGTACCGTCCCGCATTATGGCATGATAATATCATTTTCCGGGGGATGACGGAAAGAGGATATTGTCGTATTTTGAGGAAACGAATGAATATGGTTGATTGAAATGAATTCGCTTGGAGAATGATGGGGTTTCGTCCTTGTGTCAACCCAGCGTTGACTTGAGCGTTGAAAGGTTATATTTATGACGTTAAACATACATTTTTATGTATCCGAGCCATTTCATCAAATATTGGAAAACTATGGGCTTCACTGACTGGGATTTTTATGATATCAACACAGCTTGGAGTGCATGTTTAGAAACAAATTCCTAATTTTATTCAGATTTTTTTCTATCATTTTGGCTGCTGTCAATGAAGTTATTTTTCATTTTCTTCGTTCCCTTTTTTCTTTGAGTACTTTTTTCACGCGCTTACGCCGTTTGAAAAATATATTAAAAATCAGTTTTTGTAATGAAATTGTCCCAGCTTTTGTCCTGGCTTTATATTTGTAGAAAATAATATCATATTTAATTATGCATAAATCATCATCATTTTATTTCTTCATTATAACCATTTATTTATCCTTCATTTTCTTAACATATATATTTTTTTATATCTCAATTACGTCGCGTGGAGCCGTGGTTCATGCTGCCGCGAATCATATGAAGAAGGGTAAAAAGCGAGCTTATGAGAATCTTTATTAGCTTTGGGATCAAAGACCGCGGTCGATTTTTTTCATACGTTTTTTCTCCTTCTTTTTCAGCAAACAGTGTTACCGGATGATGAAAATAGACAAGTTTGCGTTTCTCCCGGTGCTCCTCGTGTACATTGCAACCGGTTGGACACGTCCAGTGGAAAAAGATTCCGGTGGCGAAGAGCGTAAATATCTGCTTCTCCTCTGACTCTACCTTCCCAACGGAAAACCAATATGGCTCGGCAAGGAAAAAAAATAAAAAACGAATGAAATACCAACGAAAAAAATGCTATCAAATTTTCGTAAGAGCTAAAAAGAATTCGAGTTACAACGAGATGTTAGCGACGTTCGCACGTAACGGTGTGAAGTTGCAACGCGTCCAGTCGTTGGGCAACCTTGCGGAAACGGGACCGACGGTTTTTGCTGATAAAAAGTTACAGATGGCGGAGTGGAAACCGTCGAGTACATTCGTGCGGGGTCGGGATCTTGATTTACTCGAACAATGTCGAGTTTGTTGAGGTACTTTTAAGGTCTTTGTGTAGTTGTAACATTTATTTCGTACGCATCAGCGATAACGTCGGGCTATTTATCGCAGAGGAATTCTTCTCTCTTCTATGCACACACGTGACACAAGATACGTGATATAATATCTATTTCGTATCACGTATCTTCATTTCGTGAAAGAAGTTATTCATTGATTTTGCTTATTAATGCACTCCACGCTGTGTAAATATCATAAAGATCCCAGATTATGCAGCCCAAAGTTGCACGATATTTGATAGAATGGATCATATAAATGCAGTACATTTATGCACAAGGATGGCTCGCGAAAAAAAATGTTGTGGAAGCTCTCAGCTTTAAACTACGTACGATCAGAAAACATCTCGCCAAATCGAAAACCAATCCGACTATTTTGCGAGATTTCGCAGTCATTAAAAATTTCGTTCCATATTTCAATATAAATAAATGGCTATCGTTAAAAGATTATTCATGAGAGTTCATTGCGTTCTTTGTATCAAAACATCCTCGTATACATACGTCCACATCTGTGTGAATAATTAAAATGATTTCTTCTACATTTTCACTTTTAATCTTTTCTTCATGAATTATGACCCAACTGTTGATCCTAAAATAAAAGCACAATCGAGCTGAGTACAAACAAGTTCTCGTTGGCCATTCCATCGAAGAAAGTTCTATAGCTATATATGTTTGTCTGCTTTGAACTTGGACTTGAAGCGCTCGTTTTCGTTTGTCTATAGCAACACGAAAACGATGCTGGTTACAAGTAGAAGCATCGTGAAAGGCTCTTTCCCGTGGAAATTTCACTCTCGGTTCCCGACCGTAGTGAAAATTTTGTCAGCTTTAATGAACCGAGGAAAAAAAAACAAACATATGTAATTGATCCGTTGCTGTACCGTAAAATAAATATACTTTGCTCCACTTTCCGCAATTTTTTTAAATAATTTCAGTTTTACCTCAATTTTTGCAGTAATTATCTAAAAACCGAAAATCTCTCATTGTTTCGTCGCGACCGAGCGAACTTTTATCAAAAAGCTTGAAAATGCCTGAAGATTTTTTTACAAAAAAGCACGAAGCCCCAACGATGATAATAAAACGAACAATATGGAGTCGTAAAAAGAAAATGTATTTATGACAAAGCATTGAAGGTCGAATAAGTGTCTCAGATAAAAATCCTCGACTTTCACAGTCCGGAATCCAAGATGTCGTAGCGCCGTAAATAAGACCCGCATTTATGGTTTCGCGTTATATTCGTAGAGGGAGATTTACAAACATTATTCTTCAGAATCTGTTATTATCTTTATCCCTCCACGACGAAGTCCTCCGAGCCGAATTCTTTCTATTCTTCTGACCACGTATATTCTTTTTCTCGCTAAAGAAAGTTTTTTACCATTTTAACTATAATAAAAAAGCTGTGATTGGCACAATTTTGTTCTTAATGAAAAAATTAAAGGGGATCGTGTATAAAAGTATTTTTCCGGCCAGGGAACGATTTTATGCACAGGTGAATGTTCAGCGAACGATCGATCCCTGGACGAACTCGTTGGATGCCAAAATAATCGGATTTTAATTAATTTTTTTTCAACTTTGTATTACAATTTATTTTTATTGAAAATGTATTGTCAATTTATATTGAATTCAAACTGATTTAAGTACCTCTTTATCAATCATTATCAATACCTTTATAGCAGTATTTTATTCTAACTCAATTTTATATCTCCATAAATATTAGAATTAGAATATGAATTCACCTTTCATGAATTTTCGTTTGAATCGTTTATTATACTTTTATTTCTATTTTTTATTATTGGAATAAGGTTATTAAATAACAACACTTTGATTAATATTAAATTGAATATAGAGACCTTATTCAAGGCACTCGGAAGGTACGTCTTTCGTCTACTCTTATTTCTCGATGACTGATTGTGTAAGACTGAATGTACAAACTCCTGCACGAAGGGCATTCAGACCTCTCGGCCGGTCCCACTCCAGCATCTTATACTCCTCACCATTTGGTCACCATGCGACAGCCACGACTTACTTTTATAATTAATTAACTCCGGAAACTTCGTGTTTCAAAGTTCCATCGTAAAGTCGAAACCCTGAGCTTCATTCATACATTTTTCCAGATTTTTAGGATATTTTATCCAAGCCTTGGGTCCATTCGACCCCACGATACACTCCGAGGGTGCGAAAAACAACCATACACCAATCGGGTTAAATACTTTCGATCGACATCCCGGTCAGTCTATAATCAACTCGGCATAATCATCAACGAGCGAGATCTTAACCAAAATCGCAGAGTCACAACCTCGCGGCCACTTACAAAATGGCGACTAAAAACCATATCACTCGCTCAGAATTCGCCACTTTAACCTACCACAACCGCGATTCTTCTCCATACCGTGACACACTCATACATCACTCCACATCCCCTAATAATAATGCTACATACACACCCCTAACATACCCATATATCCGCATGGGGGTTATATAATGCTCGAAAGAACGAATAAATCATCCGCATAAATTTACACAGGCTAACCGGAAGACCACCCCAACACTTATCCCCCGTCCTGATTTACACCCTTGCCACCGCTACCCCACCCCCCATCCCGTCGACCAAAACTTTGCCTGTTTATTAGTTCCTCGTTTACGTCATTTCAAGCAACGTCGACCATTTGCGTTTATTTACATCGTTCAATTTTTTCGTCACACTCTAGTCGGAACAATCGTCCATTTTCTTTCTTTCTCTTTCCTATTTTTGTTGCGCATTCTGTTGTACCGCCACCCCACCCGGGGCAGGGAGAGGAAGAGGGCAAAAGTTGGCGTGGCGAAAGAGATTTATCGGTACCATGGGCTACCTGGTAACTACCTCGTAACTTGGATAATCTCTGGTTTCTTTTTTTTTTTTACTCTTTCTTTCTCTTCTTCCGTCTGTCTTTATTTTTTTTTTCCGCGCCACCGTAAGGTTCGCGTACGTATAACGCTAGTGGATTATTTCACTGCGATTACTTTTTCGCTCTTATTTCGACGCAGCATCCGCCCTCTTTCTTTTATGCATCCCGGGGAATCTTTTGTCCGGTGTGTCTGATGTATACAGACGAATCATTCATCACCGGTCGTAAAAAAAACGTTGATGTTTCTATTACGATCTTTGAGGACGCGCCGGCGCTGTTGTGCAACGACCTTCCCGTGCCTTTGGCCCTTTGGCGCACGTAGATAAAATACGTACGGCATTTGTGCACGTGTACGTTGTGTGTGGGTGCTGGAGCGACGGCGAGGAGAGTTTTAATACCCTGAATTCCGTCCTCGTTACATCCGAGCGTTAAAATATTACGGGCCTGGTAACGAAATCGTTAATCGGATGATAGTTCGACGTTGTACGGAGGCTGCACGTGCATAGCTGTGGAATGACTGCAGCTAAGTCTCGCTGATGGTTCGCGTTTATTCGTGTTTGATTTTTTTGGGTTTTTACTTTGGTGGTTTGTTTTTTGTTTCGTTTTTTAGTTTCGGGCGATGGAAATTGGGTCGTAGGTTGTGTAGCCGTAGGGCTGAGGGCCTTTTCAGACTCGAGGATGGGGAACGGTTTAATTAAAATTCATATCGTTATATATTATCTATAACAATTCCTGTTAATATATGGGGTGAAACGGGCCGAATCGCCGGATTGAGAGACTTCTATCCGCCCAGGTGGTCTATGATTTTTTTTAGTATGTTTTGCGATTTTTTGGAAGACAGATTTCATTTTTTTTAGATAGGAAACCATTATCATATATTGAAATTTCGAAAAAAGCGTGATTTTTTTACAAATTAAAAAAAAATATACATATATAAATTAGCAAGATGTGATAAATTATCTGGTGAAAAAATGTCATCCAATCCAAATTTGGCGCAAGAGCGGTTACCTCTCAAAAAAAAAATGGGCCGGGCCGCGGGAAGGGGGGTCAGAAAATTCTATAAAAAAATCAGTGAGGTCGTAGAACCCAGAAGATACTAAAAAAAAATCATCGACCACATGGGGGGACGGAAAGGTTTCAATCGGGCGATTCCGCGGGTTTCGCCCCATATATTATAACCGTTATATAGGGTGCGGCTTGAAAACCGTTCCGCATCCGCAAATCTGAACAGGTCCTAAGTCTCGCTAATGGTTTACGTTTATTCGTGTTTAATTTTTCATCTTTTTTCCTCCTTCTTCAGTTCTCTTTCAGTTCCGTGTGTGCGATGGGAATTGGGTCGTAGGTCGCGTGGCCTTAGGGCACCAGAGGCCAAAGATTTATGTACAATTTGTCAAAGGGCTCGTTTTCGACGGTAGCGCCAGTCGCGGCCAACGCGAGGTACTAACGGTTTTAACGTATATGAGCTTTCCTGCTGCCGCTGCTGCTCCCAGCGCTTCACGCACTAATCGTAAAATTGTTTTACAATCGTAATACTCGAAAGCCCGACGTTTATATTTTATGCGTAAAAGCAATTTTGTCGGAAACATCGAGTTCTCATAAAAACACGGAATTTTTAGTGCGGCTTGTCGTTGCAATTATGGATACGAATACGAGCAAAATCGTTGATGTTTCATGGAAATTTGGCGGTGAGAAATAACCTATAAATATTGACGTTTGTGGAAAACATGATTGTTATAAAAAAAAAGTTAAGGAAAAACGTACCAGCGGTAAAACATTTTGAAAGGTTGTACATTATTACGGGGATGCTCGGTGGATTTATCGTTGCAAGTATGATGGTACCGGAAGTTATGGGTTTAGCATGCAGTATCGCGATCAGTCTCGTTTTGTTCGCGATTTATCGTTTGTTGGTTTAATGAGTTGCGTGTAAATGATTCGGTCGTTAAAAACGCGATAAGGCCGATGAGGAATATCGGAGACTCGGGAGAGGTTAAGTCAGGTTAAGTCAGGTTATGGGGTTTTTTGCACTGGTTCGGATTTTTAATCTGCAGCAGCAGCTGATTGTGAGACTTGTGAGCAGCCCTATCCGACTCCGCCGAAATCGCGTTCAGCTTTCAAGCCTTCCAAAACCCACCTCAAAAATCTTGACTGGTAGATGGCGTCTAATACGTAACCCCCGCTCACCCCGCTGGCTGGGGCCGAGGGGCACGCGGAGTGAGGAAGGTTTGGTGTCCGATAGGCGAGGGGCATGCGAGGTGAGGTAGGACTGGTGGGCACTGTGGCACCAAATGTTTCAAGCGCCGCAGTAGCGACAGTTTCTGTCCCTAACACGATTTTCGGCGGAGTCGGATAGGGCTGCTTGTGAGCTCATGGGTTTGTGACGCGAGCCGCCACGCCCTCCCCCGCTAATTGCGGACAATGTTGGAACCTCGGAAGATTCAAAATTATCTCTTTTATGAGTTTGGAACGTTTTTCCGATAAAAGCGAATTAGGTTTTACTCGGCTTTGAATGTGTTTGAACTCATCTGAATTGCTTTCTGTGTAGAAACTTGTCGAATCTTTGAAAGATTTGCAGTCTTCGATACCGACCGGGTTGTTCCCGCGCAAATTAGATTTTTCCCTCGAGCTCGGTCGGTAACGGAGACTGTAATCGGTTTTATTTGAAATTCGGTGATATTTTAGAGGGAAACAAATTTGGTTCAAGGTTCGATTTTATATTCTGCATAGAAATGGATTTTGTAGTTTTTTTTTTACTATCGATGCGATTTGAGGGAAATGGATGACAGTTTTCGATACTGACTGAGCTGGCAAAAATAATGGATTTTTTTCAACAAGATTTTTCTTTCACAAAATGGCGGCCGATCGAACTTTCCATTCATTTTTGAACCTCAATTTTCGACCTTACTGGCTTGATAAAAAAAATAACTGAGTAAAAAAAAATCCTACGTTGCGAAGGGCTCCATACATTACATTTTGAGAATCTTCTTGAAATGTTAGTTACAAATCAACCGACTGCATGTAATCTCGTAGACCGGAAATCGTGCCCGCGAGGGACACTTTTTACGCCGGCCATGACAGCAGCGCTCCCGGTCAATATATATTACTAAAAAAAATTCTCAACATACCTCAACATGTATACTTCCGAATAAAACAAACTCGAACAAAATCGAACAATTAATTTATGAGACAATAATTCCTGCAATTCCCCTCTTTCTACCGCTGTCTACTCGGATGTTCGCCCTTAAAACGACTCGACATTTCCACAGACATTTCCAAACGACTACCGTAGTTCCGGCTTTCTTTGATGATTAAAAATCCCTTCGTAAATGTCGCTGCATTAATTTACGAATTTCGACTGATACGATTAATTCTGACTTAGCATAACGAACGAAAGTCCAGCGTTTCGTCGACTCCGCGAGTAAACAGATGTCACCGTCAACGACGTTTGCCTCGTTACGCATAATCCCGACTAAAACGCGATGAATATTTCAGTGACAGCTTCCAGCAGCGAATCCGACAAAGTTGGAAAAACATTTCTTCAGCTACGATTGCTTCTCGACGAGGGCGGAAAATCAACGGATGTATTCGCCGAAATGACACTCAGCCAATTCTACAAATTTTTGCACGACTTGGAAAAAGCGAAGAACAATCTCGATCTTCTCGTGTAACTTTGTTAATGTGATAACGATTTTTATATTGTAAAAAATACGTGTATTCTTCGTGTACAGAGATATAAATATAATTGGAAAACAACAATTGATTCAACGGATTAAAATTGACGTGTATATACATTTTTATGTACAAATTTTTAGGCATAGTCAGCTATTTTCGTGTGGTCAAACGAGTTCGAACGAAATAATGACGACTCAAACCCATTTTTTCTTTTGCACTCGAATTTACACACAAAAAAAATCGATTTTTCACAAATTCTTCAGATTCTCTTATGGAATCTGAAAGATTCCACTACAAAAACTACAACAGAATCGTTTCGTGATTCTTAAAACATTTTTTTTCCAAATTCTCGGTACTCGATATTTCATAATTTTACGCTAAGTCTTTTTTTTAATACTGGAAGATATCTGAAAACGTAGAAGACGCGAGCACCGAGCAGTCTTACAATAAAAAAAAAAATAAAAATAAAATCACGACTCAGATTTTACCAGCTAAACGTTGCTGCTAAATTATACAGCCAACGGCAAACTCGTCGATTAATCGCTAATAAGCTGTACAAAGTAACATCACTTATCAAGTTTGTCTCGAAAATGTAACACAGTGAGATATAGATTAATTGCCGTGCACTGAAATCGAATCCTGCTACTTATTTAAAAAAAAAACGAAAAAGATGAAATAAAGAATGAGAAAAAAATGAGCGATACGGAATGATGAATTTTCTCTTCTCAACCGAGTGTTGTTGATGCGTCGACGTTCGATATCTGGGGGAGAGACAGTTTTAATGAATTTCGCGCGATAAACAAGGAGATTAAACTTTTGCCAATTAAAGACAAACCCCGTGATGATTATTTCGTATCCAACGAGGGCGACGAAGAAACGAAATGCAAAATGTTGCGGCTTTGAAATCTCAACGGTTCGTCTTCGTTCTCTTACGATATCATTGCGATTATTCCGGTATTATTCGGTCTCGGAGCGTTATCCTCCGCGCTGTAGTATTCCGCGCTGCTAGAATTATCATCTGCAAAATTTACACACACAATGCTTTCAGCGTGAAATTACAAAAAATTTTAACGATCAATTTAATCGTAATATTGAAGCGTGAAAGCGGCGTTGAAGAGATACAAATTATGAAAATTATTTTGTAGAAACTTTCAACGTTTCATTGATTATTTTTTATCGTGATATTTGGCCTTCGATAAGTACGTCGGTTGCAAAAAAAAAAAAACAATTAAAAAAGGATGAAGCTGCAGATCAAACGTTCCGGAATTTTTCTGAATTATAAATTCTCATTTTTTAATGAATGAAAAATTGTAATTACCAAAAATTCGTCTATGTAATAAATAAATTGGTGAATTGTAAATCACGATCCGGACGAAATTGCGTAGTAAGATATAGAGAGAGACCATATAAGAGACAGAGAGAGAGAGATAGAGAGAGAGAGAAGCAGAGCAGCTGGAAAAGGCAAATACAATTACGACCGACGAACGACGAATTACGAAATTTAGAAAAATATATTTTATTTCATCATTTATAACAAGTGGAAAATAATTATTATTACCATTTTTTTATATTGAAAAAATACACGAAAAAAAATTCCAATTTACAGGAATTTTTTTTTAATAAAGCGCATCTCATTTTTTTTTTTTTTTTTATTATTATTAAAGCGCATCTCGTTTTCGCGTTGGTGCAACAATCGCGAACCGGAGCCCCCTCTCGACTCGACCCCGGGATAAAACAACGTATCTCAATCATTTTATGCGCACGAAGCACGGCGAAAATTCCGTGACGAGCGTTTTAAGCAGTCACAACAAGATTCGTTAATTGCCCATCAACTCAACTCAACGAACGATTTTTCATTTTTAATTACGTATCGATAATTTCACAACACGACGAAGCGTTCGAACAACAAGAAAAAAAATCTCTGTCACTCCGGGTGACACGGATAAACATAAACGCGTACGAAAATAAAAAAAATTAAATAAATATAACATACTACATACAACAAAACAAAATCCATCTAAAATCAAAATTTCAAATCCATTCCGGGGACATTGAGCGAGCTTTGGTTGAAAAAAATTTGTGAGCATTGATTACGATTACGAACAATTAGCCCTGAACATGAGTATTAATACTGTTTTTTTTTTTTTTTTAATCTTCTTTCTCAAAATACCGTAAACCCGCGATTATTTTTTTTCTGTTTGGTTTTGGACGAAAAGTTTGAGAAACTACCGGATATGGAAAAATTCAGACGTTGGAAAAAACAAACGAGAATAAATTATACAATAAATTAGAATAACGACGAGCGAGTAACAGGATACGATAAATATTGAATAAAAAAAATTGATAAAAAAAAATTCGCGACGATTAAAATTCTCGCATTTGTACGTATAGATTAGAACATACGCTAGTTTGAAACAAATTGGTCATGTGAAGAACGGGACGCTTGAGATTTCTGATAGATCTGCGTCGGGGATGGGGATTTAAGGTGGCGCCTCTCTGATTGTTCGGCTCTGCCAACGCGAGAACCGGATTTCGGGCTTCTAAATCGGTCGGAAAATCCTCGTCCCGGGTTTCGGAAGCGTCGGAAGCGGTTAAGGACTTGCCTCTTTTAGCTTTCTCGCGCACGGACTCCAAAACCGGAAGTATAGCGCCGAGCAACGGACGACAAGCCGGCTCGCCGGCCCAACATTGCTTCATGAGTTTCCAACATTCGTCGTCGAAGTCGGGCAATCGATCCGGTCTGAGACCTGAGGTAAAACAACGGAAAGAATGCGAGAATGTTAGTTAGAACGGATATTGATTGGTATTTTATCATATAATGATAGAAAAAAAACTGGAAGATTCATAAAATAAAAAATGGAAATAAATAAAAGTCAGCCCGTAACAAAACTAACTAATTACAAAAGAAATTAAAGAAATAAAATAGTAAATAATAAATCGATGTAAATCGCCGAATTATCCACCGAAAAACCTTAAGACCAAAGAAAAACGCGTAAAATAGAAACAAAAATGACTTCAAATCGATGACAGTTGATCGATTATTCAACAAATAATTCCTCTAATTAATGATTCTCAAATTTATCAAATCAACAACTACTAAATATAAATAAATCCACTAATTAATCACAATAATATTTCTCTCATCAATATCGATCGCAATCCAAACCCATTTCTTCCTTTTAAATTTTCCTTTGCGAAACAAATTTTCACCCAAGTTTC
>OZ020168.1:13383499-13437994 GCA_963971145.1 Sussaba pulchella
GTCGATGTTGTTGTCGTTGTTGTCGTTGTTGTCGATGTTGTCGATGTTGTCGATGTTGTCGTTATTGTCGTTGCTGTCGTTGCTGTCGTTTTTGGTTGTAGTTGTTGTTGTCGTTTTTGTCGTTTTTTGTATCGTTGTTGTTGGTGTTTTCGACGTCGTTGTCGTTTTTTGTATCGTTGTTGGTGTTGTCGTCGTTGTCTTCGTGTCTCGCAAAATACGTGCAGTATCACATCTTCATCGCACCCATAATCATAATCATCATAATACCCATCATACAAACATCGTCTCGAGCGAACCTTCTCGCCCTTCAATCCCATCATCTTCTTTGTCTTCTCATTGCCATTTCTGCGACTCCTTCGACTCTCTGGCGTCTCGTCATCTCTCTTTCCACCCCGGACCACGATGTCCTTGGACACGCGGTAGCTTCAACGGCAACGACGAAGGGCAAAATACTCGAGTGCGAGTGAGTGGGGAATTGCCAATAAGGACAGCGTAAAAAATAAACACCGAAAGAAAGAAAAAAATTAATCAGAAACGAAAATGCGAGGCAGAGAAAAAAAATACACGACCACAAAACAATTTTGCGAAATAACATGGAGAAAGAAACCTCTAATATGGGCTCTCGCGTGTTCCAACCGGCAATTCGAATGAAATTATATGCAAAAACAAAAAAGCAGAAAAAGACAGAGTAAGGATTTAAAAATACGAAAAGAACAAAATTCATATGTTCGGACTATGGTTTTTCGAGGAATCGTGAGGGAGAAAAGGTTAGCCCTTCGTATCTAATTTCACGTCGGGACAATTCGAAATGATGTAAGAGCAGAGGCGAAACGTTTGATTTTTCAAAAATCTTGTTTTGCGAAACGTTGTGAATTTTGTTAATTTATTCGTTTTCGTGACCGTCGAAGTTGAAATCGAAGTTGAACCTAAACGGCATGGCTGAGATGCAGAACGCGTCGCTGGAGACGATAATGCGACGGCGGAACGCTTTCGACAAGATGGCGGTGTGTGGGTTAACCGGAATGGTCGCAAAATGGCGTCCAGAGGGCGCGAAACAAGCGACGACGGCGTACAACGCGACTTCGCTTCGTCGGACTGAAATAACATCGTAAAACAGAACCCGAATACGTTGAACCAAGTCGAAAATTAATTGTCAATTCAATTTTGAGGATTCAAACGGCACGAAAATCAGCATCTCAAGGAGAACGAGGGTCCAATTAGAAATGCTGGTTTCTCATGAGATCCTTGCATTAGTTTGTTCTGCAAGAATACCAAGACTGGATCGCATTACTTGAGTATGGCTACATGACAGTACGGCCATTCCTATGTTTATATATGTAGAAATTTCCTGTACCGCTGTAGAATCTTGTCAAAGCCTCAAAGCAGCCAATTTGGTCCAGAAAGCCAAAAAGTTCCAGTTCTTTCATCCTCAACAGTAATTCCCTATGTTGTATCAGCTTTAGAATAAATTCATTGATATATACTGGGTGTCCCATTTCAATCTATCCGTTAGGTTTTCACGAAAATTAACGATGCAATTGAAAAGTAGTTGAAGTAGAGCTTCTAGGGTTGGGAGCGGGCCATCCGAAGAAAATTTTTAAAAATTCTTAAATGGCGGCACTATGGCGTTTTCTTTTTAAATGAAAATGCTATTATTTTTTATGCGCGAATATTTTCGATTACAATGATATTTTGAAAGACTTCAAGATTTGATAAGGACACCCTGTATATACATGAACAATTCTATGATAAATCACAAAAACTAAAGACCTCAAGATTATCAAGCCACGGTCACGAGTTCCATTCAACAAATACACGACTGAATCCTATTTTGCCATAATAAAAAAAACGTCGATAAAACAAATTTCTTCTCTCCTTATCACCCCGATAAATCCACTTCCCACACAACAACAACAGCAGCGGAAAACTAATTCCAAAAAAAAAAGTAAAATAAAATGGAATAAAATAAACGAGACGCTCGAAGTTCGCCATTGTCGACGCGAACCAAACCCGAGTATTTTATCTCGAGGATGAAAATTGTACAGAATGAGGATATAAAGGAATGAATAAGAGCATCGGGACCGAACGAGAGACGGAGAGAAACTCGACTTTAACTCGACTCGACTCGGGGGTTCGCCTCGGGATGACTTTGGCCACGCGGGGGATGTCGGGTCATCCGAACAAACGTGCGGAAAACCCGGGATCGCGAAAGACCTACGTCGCACTGTATTACATAGTTAGCTCGCCTGTGTAGTGCGGTATTACTGGATTCTATAGTTCTATACATACATACATGCTCACACAACTTTTGTAGCGAAAAGAATACAGTCACGAGGGAGCAACAAGAACGTGAACTATTGTCCTCGGGTCCTTCTTGAATTATATGTCTTTTTCTATAGGAACCGGTGGCGACCTAACGGAGAGAGCGGATATATATGTATACATGGGGCATTACGTCCTCAATCGCTAGCTTGAGATCCGTCTATACGCCGATGAGGTCGATAATTTTTTTTCAGTGTCTTTTGGATCGCACGAACTGACTGATTTTTATTTTTTTATTTTTTCGAATCCCCCCCTTCGTCGTTTTCTATCGTTCTAATTTGATGTTTAACGAATTTTCGATTTTTTGAAAAATAGCACGATAGCAGTTAAACCTCTTGACAAAGAAAAAAAAAATTCAAAAAATACTAAAAACAAAAAATATCGACCACATCGGGGAATAGAAGGGTTTCAATCTGGTGATTTGGGACGTAATGCCTCGCATAATATCGATAAGTCTACAGTCCCCGGATCTTCTCCAACCACTGTGGTTCGATGTGTAGGTACAGTTCTACCGTCTAACGCCGTGTTATATATAATATTTTCTGGTATATATGTAGAACCTCACCTTCGCCATTTTTCAGGTGTCAAACTTTGAAGAGCAATACGAGGCTCGGGGCGGTTGCAACGAATATACGAGTACGGACAATGAGAAGCGCTGCCACGTGGTTCATAATAAATAGCTTTTCGAGTGGCTCGTTTGCCGCATCTCGTCACGCTTTTCTTCTCTCATACGCTTTCCAACGACCAACTCATGTACATGCATATATCGGAATACAAACTATTCGGTCAATGTTCTCACAAGATTGTTGTTGACACAATTTTCCGATCGATAATGCCGGATGTCGTCTACAACGACAATAATAATAATAATAATAATAATAATTATTATTATTATTATTAATATAATTATATTATCATAATAATAATAATTATTATTATTAATATAATTATATTATCATTATAATAATAATAATAATTATTATTATTATTCCCCTAAAAATCAATTAATAAATTATTATTATTATTATTATTATTATTATTATTATTAATAAATATATATTGTCATTATTATTATTATCGTCTTTTGACCACCGGAGCCCTAAATGCCCTCACGAGTTTGAATCAGTGACGCCCCTGGGATACACTTTTTTGTGCACATTTTCTTTCATAATATTGACAAAATTGCAACTATTATATTCGGTCACGAATTATCTCATTTCCCACTTCTCAACGACTAAATTTAACCATTCGTTACACAAAGAAAAAAGAATCGGAACATATTTCATAAAAAATTGAAATCTGGCGTCATACCTGACCCCAGCGGTGTGACAAGCGGGAAAATGGAGAAGGGTGGCGCCCAGAGGGATAATAATACCCAATAATAACAATTGAACTGCGACGTCGCAACATTCGAATACTTTTGTCATCGACGAATTTCGCATCGCACATCTTTGTTCTACAGCGACGTTTTCTCGCCGTGCTTTTACCGAGCACACCGGTATCATTATCCTAATAACAGACCCTCGGCTCGAGGCTCGCGTATGCAATAACCCACCACGGGTTATTCGCACGACGCGCAGGTTGCAGCGAGCGAGCGATCGGACAAAAGAGAGAGTTCTCGTCTACCGGAAACACCGACGGAGACGTGATTCGAAATCGACGAACAGCAAAAAATAATGACAATAATAATAATGACAATACAATAAGAATGTTTGAAATAAAATAAAAATAAGACATTTCACAATTGTTTGAAATATATCTTGCGTGACAAGATTTTAACACCTCTACGTTCACGAAACATTTCGCTACAATCACGGACTAATTTCGTTCTTGTTGACTTTCATTTTATGTATTTAATTGATTTGTTTGAGGAAAGTCGTAAATTTTTGGAAAATTCGTGATTGATCGGGGATACGCGTTTGATACCGAATAAATATTTCATCGAGAATTTATCTTCATCGGATAGACCGATTTCAAATGGAATTTCTTTCAATCAAGGAAAATACGGAAATGGATTTTTATCAGTTTGTTCGAACGAATTTGCAAAATATCAGTAATTGATCAAAGCTTATCGCGACGTGTAATCTCGATTGCAATTTTTTATTTCTTTATCAATCTATCGATTTATAAATTAATTCAATTAATTATTTATTCATTCATTTTTTAAATTATTTTTCAACGAATGGTTATAACCTATTTTATCCGCAACAACAACAAAAAGTCGACTATTCTGAATACTTTAAAAAACATACAAAAACGTTTTTAAAAAAAGTTAAAAATGAAAATTAAAAAAAAAAAAACCGCGTCTATTGAGAAGTTAATCTGTTGGTCGGACGTGCGAAGTAACATCGAAATAAATGCATACACGAGAAACAACGCACAATTCGCAATGATTATTAACGTGACGTAGTCGACATACCGGGTTGAGGTCGGATGCGCAACGCTCGAGCGAGCACAAAGCGGATATTTGATTTCACCTGCGGTCGTATTACTCCCGGTATCAATCATATATTTCTCTCTTTTTTTTTCCATTATTATTATTTCATTTTTTATTATTATCTTTGCCCTTTCCGCATCCGCTCTAATCCCCACAACGACGTGTTTCTCGGAACCCGCGCTGCCATTACCGATCCCACGATCGCTAATCACCGACATCAGCGGGCAAAAAATCGATAAAACAGATAGAACGGAGAAAATAAATAAGGCGAATAGATGGAAATTTCCGTGGAATAAGTATCGAGGTTGATTCCGAGACGCAGGGTAAGGAAATTATCGATAAATGACAAAAATTTATATGAAATTAACGAGATAATTATATAATTATGTAATAATAGCAGAAGATGACGAACAGTCATCGGATACTTAAATATTTGCAATATCTAAGCAGTTATTTTTGAGTCGATGCCAGCCAAGGCACCGACAGGGAGAAAAATAACTGATTCGATATTACAAATATTTAGGTATCAATAATTTTATAATAATAATAATAATAATACCCCCAAAAATTAAAAGAAATTAATATAACAATAAACTAAAAAAAAATCAAAGAACGATAATCATAATTCTAGTTACCAACATCTAAAAAATTTTCCAAAAGGGGTAAATGAATGTAGGCAGACGAAGAGTCATCAAAGACGGAGAGGTGAAACGTAAAGAGCGTTCGTCGAGTGAGTGACGGGCGATTTGTGTGCGGAGCTAAGATATGCGTGTTTATTTGTGTGTCCCGGTAGCTGTCGGGTTCGGTTAAAGTAGACGTCACGATAGCCACCAGAGCGATCGTTTGTACGTACGTGTAGAAAGAAACACGCGAAACACAGGACAGAAGCAGGTAGACAAACGGCACGGATGCCCGGACCCGGTGGGAGGGCGAGAAACGAATAGGTGTAGTCGCTCGAAAAAGAAGAAAAAGAAGAAGAAAAAAGAAGAAAAAGAGAAGAAAAAAAATGGTAAAAAGCGTGTCTGGACTGGTACGAAAACATCGATGAACGTGAGCGATATCTCCTCGTCACTTTGTCGTCCACCGGCGAGCCAATGGCGAGCGAGGATTCAGCGCTCCGGGTTGGTTACCGGAAGAATCCACAGAGGTCGTTCTTGCTCAAACCACTATCTTTATTCGGGTTTGCAGAAACACCCCACAGACTCGTGCCCGGGCATAGATCTTTTGCCGGCATTCTTGCCTTCAGCCTCGTGCGCTCACCTTGTCCGTACATATATATGTATACAAAGAATATTTCAAAGTACGCGGGGACGTAACAGGTGCTGGAAGGACCTCGTCGGGTACACGTCAATGATACTCCCACGTTTCGGGACAAAGGAGAAAGCGAGACCGAGACTTTCCGACGCGACACCCGAGACCGTGGAACCGAGCCTCGTGTACCGAACGAATTTTCAAGTGCTGCTTTTCATGCTTCGAATAGTTTTTGAAATACCGATGAAATGGCAATCGCTTCGGATTCTTCGCGTTATTGGGGTCAATTCATGACGGACGACCTTCTTTTAATGCGTTCGTGGATTATTGAAAGATGGAGAAGTGAATGAATCGAGGGAGAAAAAACATGGATAATTATGTAGTGGTTGGAATGTTACGTATTATATAATCTTGTGATTGAATATTTTAATAGTCGAATTGTGATGTTATTTGCTCGAAGTTAATTAGATCATTTTTATAAATGAATGAATAAATAAATAAATAAATAAATATAGGGGAAAAAAATGTATAATTTTCCAATAAAATTAAATCTTTCTTTCCTATTTCCGAACAAAACAAAAGAGACAGACCTCAACATCGTAAATCTCATCAGCCATCTCCAATCTCACCCCAAAACGAAAAAAAAATTGCAGCGGCAACGAAATTTGTTCAATCGTTGCGGATAATACAATCACCATTGCCATTTCCGTTTTCCGGTGTACCCCGAAAAAAAAAAGACACCCAACCGCTGGGTTTATCAACGATTGACATTTCGCGGGCGGGTGAATACAGCCCGAAACGTAGGCGGCGATGCACGCGCGGGCGCAATAAAAAAAAGATAAAACCAAATACGACGAAATTCAAACAGCCGGCTACGAACGACTTCACCGGAGCCACGACAGAGATCCGGGGGTCGGAAATACATACAACGACGGGGTAATACAATAACGCCGCATAGTCCGTTGATTTTCTCGCACCTGGACAAAAGCTTCGACGGAGAACGCTCTAAGCACGCTCCATCCATTCTACATCCTCTCCTTTCATTTTTACGCATAAGAGTATAATAATTGTCATTATTATTATTAATCATAGGTAGAGAGAAGAATCTCAAGAAATACCTGTGAGAACTTAAGATCGATGTTAAGATTATCGGCTAAGCACTAAAATCAGCAATACCAGATACGTGTCATATTTTTTCCAAATTTTTAAATATTAAAAGTAATATTGTTATGTTTTTATTATACTTGAGTCCTGAAAGTATAATGTAATTATCCGTTGAAGCGAGAACCAGAGAAAATAATAATAATAATAATAATAATAATAGAAATAATTATAGTAAGAATTATAATAATTATTATTATAATTAATAATAATTATTAATAATAATAATAATTATTATTATTATTAATTTTATAATTTATAGTATTAATATAATATTATAATAATAATAATAATAATAATATTATATTGATATTATAAATTCTAAAATTAATAATAATAATAATAATAATAATAAAACTGCGTGAACGATACCAGTCGATTGTTCTCATCTCACAATGTACTTTTGTGTCGGGGGTGCGGCCATTGCACGCGTTAGTGTGCATGACCGTCGCGTCGAAGTCACACCAACTCGAGATAAATCTCACCGAGCGTTGACGGAACTGCAAATACCGCAGCTGTGTCCGCTAAACCCTTTTTGAAGGTTCCGTAGCAGTATGGGAACCCATACGGTTTCGGTCTGTCCGGCCGTCCGACCGTCTGCATGTCACAGTCCTTCCATTCTCTTGTTTAATTATTTACCTATTGAGATGAGATTTGGTACACAGACGTGGATTGGATGAAAACTTTTTTTAACCCCCATCCGGAGATTGAAAAGTGTGCGCGTGATTTTTTTTTTCTCTTAACGCGACGAATGGAGAATCTTTGAATTGAATCTTTGAATCTTTGATTTTTTCCGCCGTTCACTTGTTTTATTATTTTTATAATAAATCAATCCCGGAAACTTCATTTTACAAAATTTATTCGTAAAGCAGAAACCCTGAGCTGCATTCATAAATTTTTCCAGATTTTTCAGAGGATATTTTATATTTTGTTTAAAGCCTTGGGTCGATTTTACCCCACGATAAGGGTGTGAAAAATAACGATCCCTAATCGTATCGAAATAAAAAGAATAAAATAATTTTTGTTTCATCGTCCGGCGTGCACGATGAAACTGAGTCGCACGGGTGGCGGCGACGTTGGCGGGTGCGCCCTTGCGGTTTCGAGAAAGTGACCCTGTCGGGCTGCGGCACGACCTATTGCCTCTGCGTTCTACCCTTCTCTCTCGGTCCTTCAACCACGTTGCCGCTTACCTCTGTCGCGTTCTCGGGACCAAAAGCGAGCCAGAAAAATCTTTCTCGCCCTCACTCTTTTTCTCTCTCTCTCTCTATCTCTCTCCCTTCCGATTCTCGGACTCGTGAGCGCTTTTTCCGAGAGTTTTCCACGGACTCGCGCAAACGCTTAATAGGGTTTCAACGGAGGGCAGCCAACCCCCCGCCGGGCAGGGCGGTCCGGTCAAAGTCGATACGGTTCGGTGAACACAGCTTCGCCAAACTGTTTCCCATTGTTGCGCTTGCTTCTATTCTTTGCAGATACATATCTTTCGTGTATTGTGTATATGTATTGTATGCATGTGTATATATGTAGGGATATAAATATACGCGTGTATTTTTTAGCGCATTGAGCAGGTACTCGAGTAGAATGCGTGAAAATTCACGGCTCGAGGACTGCCGACCCTTTTGATCGCGTGACCTCCGCCACTTTTGCGCTTTCAGAATCAAGAACGTCGGGTTAAGGACCGTAGAGACGACTCTCTGTCGCTGGAAAGTGGACGATTACCGAGAGAGAGAGAGGGGGAAAGAGAGGAAGATAATAAAGGGTTGAAAGGTAAAAACCATTCAGTATGAATATAATATTTGATTTTTATTTAAAAATTTACATTTTTATTTTATTGGAGAGACTTCTGAGGCGAGAATATTATGATTTTCTCTCTCTCTCTCTCTCTTTCTCTCTCTCTTACTCTCCGACCAACGGTTAAAATTGTTCTTGAAAAATAGAATCACGAATATTAAACATTAATTGATCAAAACAATGGACTATTTCGTTATTCCTCTTTTTTTTATTCAATTACCAATTGTTTCTTGCCATTCTACGTCTTCTATTTCGTTACAACTATGTAATTATATAATTTCGTTGCTAATTGCATATTAATTGTTGTCAATGTAATTATATTAGTCAGTAATTGATTTTTTAATCTGATCCAGAAGATAAATTAAGAGCTCATACATCAAATGAACCACCCTCTCCCTCTCCCCTTCTCTCGCACTGCAGCAATTACAACAAAAACCACCCATAAAAAAAACTACGCTCCAAAATAGAATGAAGAGAATGGATCGAACTTTCTTTTACGACGCACGAGAATTCCGCGAACAAATAAATTCAAAAGATATAATTGTATAATAATGAGGAAATTTTTTTTTTTTTGCAATGGGTTTTCCCATCGATTTCCTCGTTCTCACGACGGGTTTGCGTCACCCACGAAACTCACGCTGTGTAGCGCGAGACCGTCGGGAGAGCCTGCCATGACGACGTGGACGATAATTCTCGAGGAAGTCGTTGGCGACCGTCAAGCGAAGTGGCAAAGGCAATTTTTCGCTTCGGCGTTACACGTCGGGTCGCGAGATTCGTGTGACTCACAACCCGTTCGTGGAACAAACGAAGACGGAGACCGAAAAGATATAGACGTAAAAGAGAAATATATATATGTATATTAGGGTGACGGGGCAAAAAAAAATTTTTTTTACCGATTTTCGCGGCGCTCATGAGGGTCGAAGTATCATGCATGAAAAAGAATCGTGCTGGAAGATTAGCTCGATACGACCATATTTAGGGGTTGCGCCGGATTTTTCAAGCTTTCACGGTTGAAGATTTTAAAAATCGGCGCCAACTTTAAAAATCCTCCGATCGAGCTTATCACAAAAATATCGTTTGGATACATTTTTTTTTAATGCAGAGCCTTTCGAATTTAATTATTTGGGTTATTTCTATGGAAATATGAATTCAGAAGAATATAAATGAATAAAATACAATTAACGAATTTAGAGATTGTAGACTTATCGGATAAATAAATTCTTTCAATGCCGAATATTCCGAATTTAATTACTTTAGCTAATACGTCACGGTCATGGTGATTTGTTGTGACAATATTTGTGTAGATTAGGCAGGTCGTAAAGCTCATTAAGGGTATCACTCGTTCTGGGTTATCGAACTTATTTACTTATTTACGTGTTTCCTGACTCCAAAACGATTTGAGGCAGCTAATGGAGACAATTTGACTTTTGTCTGACTTTTTTTCGATTGCATCAAACGTCGTTAACATTTTTTTTTTACAGATTCTTTTTCCTTCTGTTGGTCAATTTTTGAAAATTAATATTGCAATATTGGTTTGAATTTTTTTGTTATTCATTTTTGCGGTGTATTCGACCCACCGGTGAAAGAGTTGGAAAGTTAAATCCTTCTCGTAAAAATATACGCGTGGGTGAAATAAAAGTTGGCCTGGCGGAAAATCTCGAGAAAAGTCAAATAACCACGGAAAACTTTCACAAAGCGCTTGAGAAATAATCTACATATGTACATATATACATTGACCGAAAATTCGCATAAAAACCGACAAATCTACTCAATCGTTAACCGTCGATAAATAAAATATTTGATAGATGATAAAAAAATTTTCAACAATTTTTCATTTCCATTACGAGCTCCGTTGGAGGCAGGAATAAATTGTAAAGATGGAACAATCTGAGAACAATGAATTATCGTCGACGAATGCGAGTTTTTGAAAATAAGACGATAAGAAAATTCAAATACGAAACTTTGTTGGATATTAGAATATCTTAAAAAAATAATAATAATAATAATAATAATAATAATAATAATAATAATAATAATAATAAGAATAATAATAATAATAATAATAATAATAATAATAATAATAATAATAAATAGATTCAATAATTAATATTGTTAAAAATAATAATAAATAATTCTAATAACGATGAAAACTTATAAGATATACTCCTTTGTGCAATATAAAATATACAAATGTAGAACTCACCACTCGATGCTTCTGTAGCCTCGCAGACAGCAATGTATGGCTTTGAAAGCTCCGACATTAGCGTATTCCGTGGTAACGACTTCCTTGGTGAATCTCAATCCGCCCGATGGCAAATTTTCGTATCTGTGCACCGAGCAATAGTCCTTGAGCTCGTTACCGTTGCAAAAATCGGCAATGTTCATCATCACCGCGACGACGACGACGACGATCGTCGACATTCCCAAAAATCGTCGACGTTTCATGATTTTATCTTTTTTTTCTTCACCAAAGTTTTTAAAAAATCTTCTAACACATTTGTAAAAAGTTTTCACGCGATCGCGAGAATTACATCACGAAAGTTTGTTATTTTTTTTGCAAACGAAAATTCACCAGATACACGAACGGCCACGCTGAAATCGCGTATAAATCAATATAAGTATATATTTATGAATTATTATAATTACGATGAGATTAATAAAATATAATAATGTATGCTTATTATTGTTATATTTTATAAATCGTGGCAATATTTATTATCTATATTAATACATATGTCTGTGGATCCATGAAATGTGGTTTGGAGACAAAATGGGATAATTCGACGACGACAAAGATAAGAAACGTAACCCGACTGGTGTATCGTCGGGTCGATTTGACCCAGGCAAAAATTTCACACTTCCCGCAGTTCATTCATTTATTATTATTTTTACAATGAATAATTCCCAAAACATCATACCTCAAAAATTTCATTCCAAAGTAGAAACTCCAAGCTTCATTCACGAATTTTTCCAAATTTTTAAGATGACATTTACTATTTTTTCCACGCCTCGGGTAGATTCGACCCCACGACACCCTTCGAGGTCCCGAAAAAAAACGATAAACTAATCGTCTCAGACCCCTCAAAAATCTTTCCCACCTTCTCTTATCGAAAAAATGAACTCATTCGATTTTCCCCTACAAACCACGGATCTTTCAATAATCTACGGATAAAAACGTGGGAACTTTCATCTGTATTATTTTTTTTGTAACTGCGTGTGTGTACATCACGCGGTAACACAGATGCCGGGGCGTTACAATGTGCATTGCATCGTCGGAGGTTCTCGGGACTTGACAATAACGTATGCCGGTTACACGCGGGAGCGAGCACGCCGTGGCGGTGCTCGCGGCTAATCGAGAGACCGATCTCGCCCTCGCGGTCTGGACCGTGGGCGCGGGAGGCTGCGGAGGGCAGCGCGGTAAAACCCGCGGTCGCGCACGCGCTTCAAACCGCGGGATCGTTTTCTCTCCCTCCGACCGAGAATCTTTCTTCCCACGCTCTTTGCCGCGACTCCACCAAAGACTCTTCAACTTTCGGCAAAAGCTTTCTCGCCGATTCGGAAACAAAATAAAAAAAAAATTAAATAAGGAAAAAAAAGAAACGTTCGAAGCTTTGCCGCAAACTCGAAAGTTTCGAAAAACCGTCGCGTAGAGTTAAAGAAAAAAAAAAAGGAAATTAATTCGAAGTAACGAGAGGGGGTGGAGTTATGTGAAATAATTGAGAGAATTGATTATTTGGAGTCACGAAGATTATTTTTTATTTCTTTCTCTTGCAAAGTTTCGAAAAACCGTCGCGTAGAGTTAGGAGAAAAAAAGAAAATAAATTTTGAAAAAACAAGAGGGAATGGAAGTAATTGAAATAATTGTTCGGGGTCAAGAAAATTATTATTTTTTTTTTCTTTTCTATTCTTTACTCGCGAGATTTCGGTAGACGGCGCGCCGAAGCGGTTCTTCCAATATTATTTCTCAACGCATGTGTATATAGATATATATATATATACATTATCCGTACGTGTGTCTATGTACATGTATATGTCGTTAATGTGTGTAGGTAAGTTTGTCGGGCTTTGGAATTTATCTTTGTCAAACAACGGACGAGGAAGCCCCGGCGGTTAATGAAAAAGACAAAGTCGCTGAAAAAAAAATGTAGAAAAGAAGAGAAAAGAAAAGAAAAGAAAGAAAAACAAAATAGAAACGATTGTCATACGTGTCGCGGTGTTACGGGATTTTTTTTCGTTCGTTTTGATCTTTTTTCTTCCGTTGACTTCTAAGATTTTCGTGCGAGACAGACTGCGAAAGATTTTTCAATCACGTGTCGTAGGGGAATTTTTAGCAGTTTATTTCGTTCAAGAGCGCGTGGACGCACCGGCGTACACCGGCAACTTCCGGTCGATTGGCGTGATGGATCGATGAGTCAAGACACGATGATGACACAACCCGCCCGTTTGGCTCAGGTGAGACGTGCGATATTCGACAATAACGTCACGGTTTCGCGTAATACGACGTTGATTGACGGAATTCGCAGAGAAATCATTCACTTTCTGTGATTATACCGCGTTTAGGTTTGAAAAAAAAAATAAATAGATTGTATAAAACGCGTATCGACAAATACGATAAGGGATTAGTCAAATCATCTATTAATTAGAATTACAACTATAATAATATCGATAATAATTATTATATTATATTATAATTAATCATAATACAACATAGTAATTAATTACACTAGTTATTACATTATATTGTTTATAATTATATAATTATTATATTTTATACATTTGAGTATGATTGTTGATTCATCAAATATCGTGTTTACCCAAAACTAGCGAAATAATTCGTCTTTGGCGTTTATACCTCGTTTAGTAATGTAAAAAAATGTGAGTGCACATAGTTTATAAACCGATTATCGACGAATCAACGATAAACGATTGACAATGTCGTGTTTAACCGAAACCATGGTGTCCGGTGAAAAGTACGGTACGAAATTCAAGGACATTCAAGGACAATTTCCAGGGCCCTTGCAGGCAGTACTAAGACTTTTACCCAAAGTGAAAGTAGACAAAACTATTGTTTCAATAATCATTTTCGCTCATGTTGAAACCAGTTTATAAAAAAACTACTCACTATGTCCGAATGTATACATGTAATTCTCAGCGAAACTAAGATGCACATTCTTAAAGGATTATTTTCAATAAAATACGATTTCAAACAAACTCAAATTGACAGGAAATAAAAAATGACAGGACGTTAAGTCAAATTCCAAGACATTTCTGGACCTTTTCAATGACAAGCAAAATTCAAGAACAGTTCCAGGACTTCAAGGACTTGAAGGACCACCGGACACCATGGTAACACTCACTTATAGACCGCCCAACCCTACCTAATTTTTTTTAAATTGCTCAAACCTCAGATTTAAATATTTCTAAAAACAAAAACCTCGTATCCTATGGTGTAAGGTTCAATCGTAAAATTTTCTCAATGTGTCAAATAGTTTAAAAACCTTTTCTCTCTTTTATTTTCTTTCGCGGAATGACAATCCGGCGATGTGACTAATGTCACGCGCGAACACGCGTACGGCGGATAATTCGTTCGAGGAACGATTTTCCGTCATTCGAGAGGTTGACGGGTCGAACGCCGGCGTCGTACTGAGTGTAGATTCGTGTAGACGTGAGGATGGCAACATCCACGTCTGGCGGTCATTCGTCGGATGCCGAAGAGAGAAAATCGCGCAACAACGGCGCGCCTCACTAGCGCCACGCGCCGTTAGATGGAAGAACCAACGGCATTCGAAACGAACCGCCTGTTGCCGCTCCTGCCGCGAATCGTCTTCGCGTAGCATCGACGTGTACAGTCGAACCTCGATTATCCGGTCGCGACGAGAGTGTCCGGATAATCGAGAGGTCGTAAAAATCCCCTTCCTGGAGACTTAAGACGATGGACTACAAACGCTCTCTCCTTCTCTCTCGCTTCGCAGCGAGCGCCGATAGCGCTGTCACCTTCGCACTGGGCGATGCAGTCCATCGCCTTAAGCAAGCTACACTCAGAGCAGGGCTGTGATAACTGCGAGGGCGGGTCCTGCAGATGTGTCCATTTTTTTTCGCGAATCTCTGATTTACACTTATTTTTATTTGTCGGCATTCGGCTTGATGTTTTCCCGACAACGCTGGCAAATTTTGGGCTTAGGTTATGTTAGGGGATAGAGCCGATAGCCATTGTGTATAACGTTATTGACTAGGGGAGACAGAATCGTACGGATATACGCTCCTGAAATCGCCTCACGAATGACGGGGACGCTCCGTGGGGAAGCGTGGGCGAGCGGATAATCGAGGCTTTAGTGTACACATGGACCGATGATGCTGCGAGAAAAAGTGTAGGCTGCGATAGGGAGAGCAAGAGAGAGAGAGAGGAGGCTGTGGCTGGTTCTGAATCTCTCTCTTTCTGGTTGAAGCTGAATGGTCCATATCATCGAGATGTAGATAATTTCTACCAATCGCCTTTGACTGGAAAGAAAGAGGATCAGAACCTCCCACAGTCACCTCTCTTTCATCCGCGACAACACTTTTTCTCGCAGCGTTATCGGTCCATATGCATATGGGGCGAAACGCACCGAATCGCCTGATTGAAACCTTTCTCCCCTCCGATTTCTTCGATGATTTTTCGAGGTCTTAGGGTCCAAAAGATACGGTAAAAAAATCATCAATCACGTCGAGGGATATTGGGATTTCGATCAGGCGATTCGTCGCGTTTCGCCCCATATGTAGATGGTTTTTGTCCCAACCGCTCATCTTCGCGAAACTTCGCGCACCGCTCGGTTTTCACGGATGGTCGAGGGAGGTAAACTTGTGCCGTGCGCGAAACCCGAAGCCGAGCGAAGAGCTTTGCACGAGTAAAGCGCTTTCGCTCGTATGCACCTTTTCTCCTAGCTCCCCACTCTCCCACCCCGCTTTTACCACCGCCCCCGCACTTCGTAGCGCTCGCGACTGCATCAACGATTCAATCGTTTTCATTCACCCGCACTCGCTATCCTTCTCTTTCTCTCTCTCTCTCTCTCTCTCTTCCTCTATCTATGTCTCTTGTGTGCGGTCGTTCAATGAATACAACCGACACACCGACTACCCGATCATGCATCTACGATTTTCCAACTAGTCGCGGTCGTTACTCACATTTTCCTCGCCTGCTGATAATCGTTGTTTTTTCTTCTTTCGACCGGATCGACGATTGGATGCAATCTTTTTTCAAATTGGGGTATTTTTTTGCAATCATGGGAATTATCCACGTGGGGTTGTCACGATAGTACGCGACGATTATTATCAACGCGAAGACAGTTATTAGTGATAATAATAATAATTATAATAATAACAACAACAACAACAACGAAAACAACAACAACAACAATCATAAAAATAATAATAGTAATAAAAATAATAATAGTTTACATATCATCATCAACATAAATAAACTTTAATCAATAATAATAATTTATCAGTAAAAAAATCGTATTTTTTCAATGTCACCTCTGAATATTTATTTTTCAAAAATGAAAATCACTACAATAGTAATTCGATTCGAAAATAACTCGTCAATTAAATTCTCCGGAAACTTCGCCAAAGTTTCGGTTAACCGAACTGACTTTTAATCCGATTTCGCCGGAGGCCATGGAGATACAAAAGATACATTATACCGTTACGTATTCGAGGTTCAACGTTGCGAATGAATCCTCGCTGTGAAAATTAGTTTATACAGTTTGACTGCGTTGCGGAATCAACCGGGGGAAAGAGGGATGGAGGGAAGATGAGGGAGTTGGAGTCGGGCGGAAACCCAACGAGCGACAAAGTTACGACGAAGGGCGACGTCGAGGACGGGAGCTTTTCAGGTTCGAGAGTTTTCGTAGTAAAATCTTGGTCGGGAAAATCGAGTTTTCCAAACTAATTCGTAATTTTCTCACGAAAAAACGACAGCCTCGAATCGGTTCGGGTTTTCGCGCGTGTTTGTGTGTGTCTGCAAGGGCGGCAACTGTGTGAACGGTGAGACGAATTGCAGTCACCGAGAATTCTGTAATCTGTTTCTCGGAACTGAAAACTCGTGCCTCGGCGCGCCATCGTCTTTGCTGCGAAAGGTTTGCACGCGGATGATGCACGTCCGTAGCGAGGGCGGCGGGGAAAGGGCGAGGAACGTTGCAAAGGCGAGCAACATTCCGAAACATTGAACGTTTTTCGTTTCTCTTCGAGTTGTCCGTATTCGACCTTAATTTGCTACGGGTTTTCCTCCGGGACGTCGCTTCTCCGAGGTCGACGTGCGTCGATGCGAGCCTGACTTTTGCAAATGACTTTTGTGATATGACATTCGCGTGATCGCGCGACTGGATATGGGTGGACACATTGAATTTCGGACCACTTTGGGGTTTGCTGTCTGGGATCTTTGTGATATTCGCACAGCTCGGAGTGTATGTTGGAAAAAAAATGCCCAAATTTTATCAGATTTTTGTCTCTATTATTTGAGCAGCCGTCAATGGAAATCATCAATAGTTGAAAAGATCGATTTGTCTGTATCTCAATGACGATCGCTAAAAATTGAAAAACCCGAAACACGTGTCTCTTCATTTTCCACATGAATCGATGCGGAAAATCGTTTGGCGAAAAATTCGATGCAACCCTTCGAAGGTGGCTGAGTTCCGGTGGAATTCCTCATGCATATAAATATGCGTATCCAGTCATTTATAAATAGCGGGAGATTGAAATTCTAGGGGCTGGAGAGGGAGGCGAAAGAAAGACACAAAAATAAAATTTGTTTATTCCTTGTTTATTCATTTAATTCATTTATTCATTTATTTATGTTATTTACTTATTTATTTATTCATTCATTCAGTCGCTTATTCCTCTATTCCGAAGGTAAACCGAATTTCAGTAACATTCAACAGTTGTTTTCCGTTCATGCGCAAAATGCAAATATTTTCCGACTTTGATCGAGAATCGTGCAGCGATAAACGCTCTGGACATCGATTCGACGCGATCAATTGATCGCGCCAAGGATTGCGACGATGCTTTAGCGCGGGAGGCTCAATGGCCAATCATTTTTTTCTTCGCCGTCGAGGTTTCGTGCTCCGCGCTTCGCCGTGTGTCAGTTTGCGATTGACTTACTGACGCGTGCACTGACCGCACGTCCAATTTCCCGGAATGCAAATCGCTTGTACGGATGCGGTTGCAGCGACAGCGCGAGCGCGTTCGTGCACGTCAGTCGCAGCAGCCGCGGGCGTTCTCGACGCCTGAGTAACACAACCTGACGCAGCTGTAATCTAGCCCGGGTGATATCAGGCCCCGGAGTAGAAGCCCCAGCATGGGAAAGGGGGGGGGGGGCGATGCGACGAAGCCGGGGCATTTTAGTCGAGCGTGGTTCTACCTAATCTTCCATACGTCAAAATGTTATGCGAGAATGAATCTCGACTTATAATGATATGTCATTTCATCGAAACGAAAAATAATAATTATTTATAATAATACCACAAACAAAAAATGTGTTATTATTATTATCGAAATTGAAATGAATTACAAATTCATGATCAATATCTCAGTAAAAAATGATTCAACATGAATCCGTAATTCATAATAATAAATATATATTATTATAATGCATATAATAATAATAATAAGAATAATAATTATTATACTATTATTATTATATTCAATAATTAATGATGATGATAATAATAATAATAATTATTATTAATTATTTATTATTATTATTATCATCATCATTATTATCATTTTTATTATTGGGAACGTAGCAGGTCAGCCGTTGCTAATAATGAAATTGAAGTGAATCAGAGCCAAAGAACTCGTGACCATCAAATTTCTCTCTTTTGTATTTCCTAGCGAGCATACGACGAATTTTGTTCAAAATTCATAAAAAGATTAATTCTCCTTTTTTTCGTTATAATAACAATTCTGAAATTAATCCGGTAAAACAGGAAACATGATAAATCAAAAGTTTATCGTGTTTTTCTTGTATACCCGCGCCATCTGGCGCAAGCAAAGAGCATTTTCCCGCAGGTGCAGATGCCCCGTTTCTTCCGACCGGCGATCGATGTATGACCGACAGCCAGCCGACCCATCACCGACAGTCGAGAAGTCGACAAGCCCCTAATTCCAAAGCGTATTAAGGTGAAATTATAGTAAGCGAAGTAATAATACTGATGTATATTTGCCAATTTACACGTAATTCTTGAAAAATCTCCTTACCGACGGCGATGTACCACTTCACCTTAAATGCGGGTAGATGGTGCACCAAACAAGTCGAGCTCGAGAAGAATCAGGCTCGGGGAAGAATCAGGCTCGAGAAGAATCAGGCTCGAGGAGAATCAAACTGGAGGCCAATAAAGCTCGAGGAAAATCAGGCTCGAGGAGAATCACGTTCGAGCAGAATCAGGCTCGAAGAGAATCAGGCTCGAGGAGAACCAAACTCGAGGCCAATAAGCTCGAGGAGAATGACGCTCAAGAAGAATCAGGCTCGAGGAGAATCAAACTCGAGGCTAATAAAGCTCGAGGAGAATTACGCTCAGGAAGAATCAGGCTCGAGGAGCATCACGCCCAAGGAGAATCAGGCTCGAGGAGAATCAGGCTCAAGGAGAATCAGGCTCGAAGACAGTTCACGAAACCCACACTAGAACCATCCCGTCCCGATGCTATCGGGTATTCCTCTTCCCCTCGACAATGCCGCAACGCTATGTTATTGTTTCACATTCCCTACCGATAGCTAATCTCCGATTCATTATCAACGATTCCCGCAACGGGCTGCTGCGATGGACGAGCGAACAAAAAAACGACTCACGGAGGAGGGGGAAGGGTGATTCTCGCTTGGATCGGTTTGCAGATTTGTCCTCATTGTTTCGAACGTTGTCATGCACAATGTGCGATGTAATCGCAATGAAAATAAATGAAAACAACGCCCACACCAGCGTGCTAGGAACCTCGATGGTAACGCCTCGTTTCTACGAACTCTCCGACCCCTTCTACGGGGGCTCGAACGACCAACGGAATATTAATTTTCGCAGCGTAATTATAAGCGAGACTAATAAAACGGGCGAGAGAAGAGTCGTGAGTACGATTACGCACGGTAACCAGACGTGATTAAACCGGCAGTTATTATAATATACAAGGTTATAGCAACACCAACTTTATCTCCCCTGACGTTTATTTCCCTGCAACCTACATTCTGAGGTAAAACGGAATGAATTTATTTTTTCGAAGAATAAGAATAAGTAACATTGTTGTAATATAGAGTGTAAACGACGCGGGGATGCTGAAGATTGCCCATACAGAGATAATAATGGAGATAAACTCGATCAAATGAGCCAATTTTTTAGGCAAAACGAAAAAGGTCCTTCGGTGTTTTTTTTTATTCATAAGTTACAGATTATTCAAATTTCACCGAATGGATGTTTAAAGATGAACTACGTAACGAAAACTAATTGTGACCTGATGATTGTTATTTTTTAAATCGATTGGTCGGCTGCGGTGGAGCTCTCGCAGAATCGGTACATCTCGGAAACTCGTTTCATAGATTTCGTCGGTTTTGCCTCCAGACTACTGCGTAATATATAATATATAGTACATAATATACAACATGCAATAATTTATCAACAGAAATTGAGTAGTGTAGGTCAGTTGATTTATGAGATATTAGTTTTAATCTTTCGACTGGTCGATTTACCGTGGAATACGGCATATACGAATATACAATTATTATCAATGACGAATTAATTGCCATTACTAATTAATTATCAATCATTATTATCGTTTGTTATTTTATTTATTGATTTAATCTACTCGAATTATTATATTCACTATAAGCAGATAATAATTCATATATAAATATGAATCTAAATATTTTCTAAATAGAAAAAAAATGTATACATTATGTATGGGGATTTATATCTTTTGCATAGTCTACGATGTCGAATATGCCCCGACCTAGCATCAAGTTCATGCATTAATGCATCAACGATATAATATCATCAAATTACACGAGGTTTTGGCACGCTCAGCCCACAGCGGAGTTGATAGCGGCGTGATAATAATCGTTGATAACGCGTCGAGCGTAACACGTGTGACTACCACAGTGCGTGCGGGTTGCTCGACTAACTTGCGGATGTAAAATCCATTCCCCAGCGTCTCGGAGCAATGTAGCTCGACCGCATCACCACGCTAACTCATCAACGCTAATTCCATTAGCCATCGGATTTCATACGTCGCAGCGTCTTATCCGACATCTTTCGAAGAATCACGAGCTCAACGACGTGAAAAATAATCGACGAGCTTTGTGTTTTTTCATCATTAATCTATTTATCGAAATCAAGGAGCAAAAAAAAATACTGTCGATCGGTATGAGCAATCGGGCTTTGTTTGATAATGCGAAATGGTCTGAGTGTGTTATCGCTCATGCGCATCGGCATCGCGTACCCGCACTTATGGGACTGTGGGTCGTACGACACTTGATTACTTAGTTGCGAGAAAACGCAATTTCTGTTACACAGCTCGTACCCTGCGTGTCGATGTATCGCCCTCCCTCCTCTCCTTCTCTGATATATATTATAGACAATTTATCGATGTATGCCTCACTGATGATTAACAAAAATAATTGCAAAAATAATAATATTCGTTGATAATTGTGTGGAAAAAAATTCTCCCGAATAATAAAATAAAATAGAATGAAATAGATTGAAATAAAATAAATTAGAATAAACAAAATAAAATAAAATAAAATGAAATAGATTGAAATAAAATAAAATAGAATAAACAAAATAAAATGAAATAAAATAAAATAAAATAAAATAAAATAAAATAAAACTAAATGAAATTAAATGAAATTAAATGAAATTAAATAGAATAAAATGAAATAAAATAAAATGAAATGAAATAAAATAAAATAAAATAAAATAAAATAAAATAAAATAAAATAAAATAAAATAAAATAAAATAAAATAAAATAAAATAAAATAAAATAGAATAATATTCTATTGCAAGCTGTTCAATACGATATAGCAACGCCTTTAGGTCCGCAAAACATAGCGCTTTTTCATAATTGCATAAGCGTAAATCTTTTTTAAGTTATAGATTATAAGTTTTTTCTTTCTTCTTTTTAATTCCTCTCATTTGTTTTGCTCTGTCGCGATTCGCATTCCCCCCCTAAGTTTTTTTGCATTTGGTGGAGTAGGTCGTTGCTTATTACGAGATTTATCGTTCGAAAGTCCGCGTATCGAGCCTCGGTGACCCCTTCTCGCACGTTCATCTGACTGCCGGGCCGTTGCGGCGATGCTTTTGTGGGAAACAAACTGTCGATAACGACTGACGATATAGCGCCGTACGAGTTGTTGATAAACTCGTTAAATCGTAAAACCTTTTGGTCATCAAAGACACGGCGAATATCGTCTCCGAGGTATCGACAGATTTTAAGCAAATTGAAAAATAATCGTAAATAACTTTTAATTGCGTCGTAACGATGCGAACGATTGACGAGAAATTACAGACGAGAGTCTGTATATTTTGTTTTATAGTTTTATCTCGTGTATTAAGACGACTCGTCATTCGCTGTGAATCTTTGTGCCAACGGGGTGGGTATGTATGGCACATTCGATGATAAATCGACGGGGTCGTGACTCTCGTGATTTTTTTTCTTTGCAAGACTCGGTCGGTAACGAAAACTGTAAAGCGCTTTTTTGGCCGACGATTGATTTATTCGGCATCAAACGAGAACGATTGACTGGGAAATTGACAGTTTCAGTCAACCGTTCTCGATTTTTATACAGGAGATCAATCTTAGTGGAGATTAACGCCTTACAGTTTTTGCTTACCGACCAAGCAGTAGCAGTAGTCATCTTCAAAAAGCTACATCCACTCTACGGTCAGCGATAAGACGATAAGCAGCTTATGTATAAATCCATCTTTCGTATCTGCAAACTGTTTTCTATCTCTCGACGAGGTTACAGGTCGTTCAAGGTCAAATCGTGCGGAATTGAAATTCCTTCGTGGAGAATGAAATCGCAATTCCTCATGGCGAAAATTATTCGATACGTGGCTGCGAGAGAAAGTGAGAGGAAAAAAATGTGGGATAATTTATTTTACGTTTCGAAAATTCAAAAACGATTAATCAATGGCTGACTTATTTCTATTTTGATAACGCGACTGAGTTTGTCACGCTGGAAATTCTTTTTTCTCTTTTACATTAATATTTTTATTATTTTCATTTCTTTTTATTATTATTATTTTCTCTTTTTTATTATCATTATGATCATTATTTCTCATTTAGTTGTATCGTGATCGAGTGCGAAAAATTTTCGGTGCCCCCGAATCGATCGTTTTGTAAAAAGTTGCGAGCGTGGAGGACGATGCGTCACAAAATGGGGTACGCGGGAGGTCCCAGCCGGGTCCCCCCCGAACGTGGCGTTCTCACGTGTTCGCGTTTACAACTCACGCACACAGGCGTAGATAACAAGTGCTTCGCTCAATGAACCGCATTGCAGTAAAAAAAAACCTTCAACAATCACACATCCTCGTAAAATCTTAAAAATTCAATGACCCGACATTTATTTTAAACCAAAATTAAAAAGAAAAAACATTGACCCCCTCGAAATGGTTTCTCAACCTTTACAAAGGTGCATCCACGTGCATCATAAAATAAACGACTAAATAAAATAAATATTAAATCCTTCTTTCTCTCCCATTTTGTCCTGTAACTAAAAATTCTCTAATTGACAGAGAAAATAAAACGATTCAAACGACAACAAACAGCAATAATTCACGTCGCCATCTCGTATTCGCTATAAAAAACTTTTCATCAAATTATTTCTCATCGAAACATAATTTCGTTTTTTATTCGTCCTGTTTTTTTCTTTTTTCCAATTTTTTTTTCATTTCATTTTTGTTGCAGAATAAAAGTTTCACGTTGGCAGGATGCCCAGAAGTTTTTAGCATTTGGCTCGACCGGTTCAGTTCGGTGCGTGCGCGGACCCGAGCGCACGAAGCCGTGGCAGAGAGCGGCCGACGATGGGGGGGAGGGGGGGGGGCATCCAAGGGGTTTAGGGGTCCCCCCGGACACGTTTCGTCCAGGTGTATCGCACACACAGCAAAGGCTATGGATGTAAGGGTCGCTTACTCAGCTCACTCGCTCAAAATTCTATCTCACTCTAGCAAAAGAGAAAGAGAAAGAGAGCAAAAGAGAGAGAGAGAAAGAACGAAGAAGTGAAAGAGGGAGTGAAAAAGAGAGAGAGAGCAAAAAAGAGGGGCAGCGAGAGATAGAGAGAGAAAGAGCGTAAGAGAGAGAGAGAGGAGAGAGAGAGAGAGAGAGAGAGAGAGAGAGAGAGAGAGAGAGAGAGAGAGAGAGAGAGAGAGAGAACGAAAGAGAAAGAGAGGAAATGAGAGAGAGAGAGAGAAAATAGCTTGTGCCGCATACCGAGTTTTACATTCTACACCAAATGTGTACTACGCAGCAAAGAGCGTCTCTTAACACCCCCTCTCCCACTTCCCCTATTTTCCTCCCACCTTTGCATCCAACACACTCTCGACACAGCTGCTGCTGCAGCTTTTGCCGCTCTTGCCGCACACCTCGAATTTCGATTCAAAAAACCTTCTTTTACCTACGCTCGGTCTCGAACGCCCGGTTCACGACTTCTTCTTCTTCTTCGTAGTTTCCGTTACTCTGTCAGTTGTATACCTCTCTCGCCCCGACGATGCGTTTCAGTCCGTTCCGACCGAGCCGACACGAAACACCGGCTGCGAAAAGAAAAACCGTTTTGCCACAAAAACAAACTTTTTCTGAACTCTCTCTTTCTCTCTTTCTTCCTCTTTCTTTATAAGGTTTTTTATTCATGCATTTTTGTCGAATTTTTCTTTTCTCCACAGTCTTACATCGATTCGAGTTCCGTCCGGATATTTTCTCGGGTATGTTTTCGATGATTTCATAGGTCGGAAAATTACTTTTTATAAGTTGTCGGGTCGTAGTCCACGCGCAGATCGTTCGTTCGTTCGCGATCGTGATACATACACGGGACGCGGTACGAACGCCGAGGCGAACGGTTTCCAACTCTCCGAGAGACCGCATTTCCGAACGTCTGCTCTTACGGCCATACGCCATACCTGTGTGTATACATATACGTTGAGGGTTGTCGCTGCTCGGGTCACGTTGAAATTTTCATCGGGACGGGTTGGGAATCGACTCGTAAGAAAATGAGAAAAATTTTGAGCTTGTTTCGAACATTCCAATTTGATCGTAACCATCGTCCCTGACCGGGCGAAGTATGGGGTTTGAAAGACATGCAATTTTTCTACCTTTAGGTAATTATGTTGGCGGAAGCACTCGTTATTCCGGAAATAACCAATATGATGTGGAATTGACGGGTATGAACCTTACTTTCACGAAGGAGAATATACAGATATGGTTCGTTCCACGCCGCATTTATGGAATTTCTCTGACGATTATCGTTCAATATATTCAAATGATTTTGAAATTACTGAAATATTTGAGGGACTCACCTCTTCGAAATTAACGTGAAATATCCTATGTAATCAGAGAAACGACTAGAATTGATATGGGGCCGGGAGACTCTCAAATATTCTAGTTATTTTAAAATTATTCGAATAAATAATTTTATTATTTACCAAATTAATAATAATTTTATCATTATAATAAAATTATTAATTTAATAATAATTATAATAATATTATTAATTCAATAATAATGATTTTATTATTTAACGATATTTCTCAGAGCAACGGTGTAACTCCCATACGTATAGTTTTCCGTGAAAGTAGGATTCATACCCGTTTATTTTCATCCAGTAACCGATTTTTTCCGGGATAATTAGTCGCCCCACCAACATAATTACTCAAAAATAGTAAAATGGTAAGTATTTAAACCGAGAAACCTAACCTGGTCAAGGTCGATGGTTACAATTGAACCAGGAAGTTCAAAATGAACTCAAGATTTTTGTAATTTTTTTTGCAATCAATTTCCAAGCCGTCCCAATCAAAATCCAAACCTGGCCTAAACAACAATGATCGTAATATATATAAATATATACATTTACTACACACACATACACACACTCATATATTTATATATATATATATAGAACTATCTGCATAGTTTTACCTGTAGCCAAACTCCACACACGTATTAATATATATATAAATATATACCGTATGTATATATAGTATATCGCGCAAAGCCCTCGTAGCCGAAGAAGTCCTCCTCCAGTCCTCGTCTTCGCGCCAGCAAACCACGCCGAGCACGAACGACGCTGCTGCACAGCACAGTCTTGCTTCAGACGTTGCCGGGTTAGCTTCGGTTCCCGCCGTTGGAATTATCCCGCCGGGCGTTACAACCGATTTCGTCATAGCTCATCCCCCTCCCCTTCCTCCCGCGTTATCGCAAATATCCTTATAAACAGCGCATACAAAAGCAAAAGAACGAAAAAAGAAAAAAAACATCGCGCGAAAAGTTCGCGTTACGAATTAACACGGAGAAATAATCCAACGATAAAGAAGGAATAAAGAAAGAGAGAAAGAAAGAATAAATCAAGCGAACGTGACGAAAATCGTGACGATGTTGATATAAAGAACCGCGAAGAATAAAGGATAAAAGCGTGAATGTAAATTCGAAACAGTTGACTGTGAAAAAGTTTCGCGGTGGAATCTGTGTGACGTTCATAGGCCGAAGGTTTTTTTAAGTTGAACGAGGTCGTGTATTTTTTTTTTTTTTTTTTTTTTTGGTTGTATCTTCTTTTTAGTTCCGCTTTTTCCGCGGAGTTTGGTGACAAAGTTTGGACCGCGCGAGGGCGGCTGCGGCAGCGGCGGAGACGCGAAATATTCGAATCCTTGGAGGGATTTTTGTTCGTCGAGTGCGATTTCGAGGGAAAAAAGTATTTCGCGAGCCCGCATTGTGTTCGGTAGACTTCGGATTGGAAATAGAAAAGGAAAAAAGACGGAAAAAAGGGACGAAGAAGAAGGAGGAGGAGGAGGAGGAAGAAGAGGAGGAGAGGAGATAGTTTTGCGCGTTGTTGGAGGGCGAGTGAAGGATTTCGATGGAAAACGGAGGCTTCGAGATGATGCGCGGGAAGGGAAATTCCGTGCTGAATCCTTGAACGATTGATGAAAGGTGGATATTCGCGAACGTAGCTGCAACCACGCACACGTGTTGGTCTTTGTGAATGTGTGAGTTTCGCGTCGCGCGTGCGTGTGCGCGTACGTGTGTGAGCTTCGATGTTCGGATCTGTACTGACGGAGATTATTAATGAATAAACCATCGAGGATTTAACTTGTGAGTATTTTTGTTCGACGACTGAGGTTTTGCGGTTGGCGATTCGTAACTCGATAACGTCGTTTTTAGATGTTCTCAGCAGTTTTTTACTATTTTTTTTAATTTTTATTATCTTTTGTTTGATTAGAGGTATGTAATGCTATCGGTGGTTTGTGATTTTTCTTTAATTTGTCGTTTATTTTTTAATGTAGCTATTTTTAGTGGTTATTTGAAAGTAATGTAGGATATTATTTATTTTTTTGAATGATTCGAGAACTTCGAAGTGATTTTTTTTAATAGACGTGTAATTTTTTTTACTTTGAAGAAATTATTCAGGACTCCGTCGATTTTTTGTGAATAATGTAGCTATTTTAAAAAATTGTTATTAGAAGTAATTTATCAAGCTTAGATTTTTTTTCAAAGATTCAGGAACTTTTCAGCGATTTTTTAATGATGGACAAATCTTCAATTGATTTTGAATCAATTACGTTGATTCGCAATAAATTTTTTAATAATTTGATAATTCGTACTTCATTTTTGAGTAACTTGACAATTTCTTACTTGTTTAAAAAAAATGTTTGTTAACAATTTAGGAATTCGTCAATCTTATAATTCTGATGACTGATAGAAACCCTCCGATTTAACTACGGTTTCAAATTTACCTAATAGTTCCCCTGCAAATATGTAGAGTGTGATATTCACGAATATTAAAACGAAAGAAAAATAAAACTCCAAGACAATCAGAAGTCGGAATTAAACCACGAGTTGAAACTTGCCAACAACTTCCTCGCGAGTTTGAGACAACGCACTTCTACGATGAACGTAAACTCGATAAAAAAACTTCTTCCCCAATTTATCTCCTCTTTTCCACGAATTCGAACACAAAAACTTTACCCCGTTCCGATTTCCATTTTATTTTCCATTCCACAACCTCATTCACCTACATTATTACATATATCATGATTACACATTATTTTTACATCATCCAAATTGCAATGTTCCAATAAAATATCTTCCCAAAACAAACATTCCGGACCTACGACACGAATCCCAAACCCAATTTCGCGCAATACAATCCGTATTTTCTTTCTTTTTGCCCAACAACGCGTAGTGCCGAATCTACGCATCGGGGCGGGTCGATTTGGGGTGCGGAATAAGGTTGTGCGTAGTATTATCAATCCCCCGTCCCCCTCTTCCCGTTTAATCATCCCCCCCTCGCGAAGTTTCACGACGAGAAGGGGGTGCGGAAGTGAGACGGAAAGATGACAAATCGGGGAGAACGGAGAAATCGTTTGGCCGGAAGCTCTTCGTTGGTCCAGTTTTTTCCATTCGTACACGTCGGTGGTGGTAAATGCGGTTCTTCCCTTAGGAGTTCCTCTCGCCGGTAAGACCACATTTCATCCACGGTTTTGCTCGCCAGGGGGCTGCCTCACGTGTGGACCCCTCTCCGCGTCATCAGTTCTTTGTTCGACGATTCTCTTTCACAGAAATCTCTTCCATACATATGTATATGTACACTAACGCAGATACAAGTATATATGTGTGTGTGTGTATGAATCTGCGTCGAGAAAAACGTTCTGCCGTAGATGTTGAAGACATCGAAACGTAGCCCGCAGTCACTATTTCGTTCATTCATCTTCAACCGAAGAACGGCAACACGTCGGGTTTTACCAATCATCGCGAGGGTGGAAAATAATCGTAAAATGTCTCCCAGCATCCCCGTTTTTTTTCTCTCTTCTTCGGCTTTTTTTTTCATGTGTCTCGGTTCGTTTGATTATTCGACCTGGAGAGAATGTAGGGATGTTGGATGGTGGAAAATTTGGGTCTCGGATGAAGATCGCCGGACTTGTTATCAGGGATGAGCATTGATTCAATGAAATTTTTTTTAAATTTGTTTTTGTGAGGGATTGACCGGCTCTCGAGACGTGATTCGACATTTTGTATTGCCTCTCGAGCTTACATTTTCAGAGCTAAAAGAAGATGAATGAAGAAAAAAAGAAACCAAAAGAGGAATACACGAATAATAACAAGAATAATAATAAGAATAATAATACTTATATACTGATACATCATCATCATTTTTATTGTTCGTGTTATTATTATTATTATGGGGTTTTCATAACAATAACTGTAATCATTATTTAGCTTTGGGGTCTGTGACACCCCAAAATTGTCCCTCTGCCTCTCGAGACGCGATGAACATTCTGTATTGCCCCTCGGGCTAACATTTCGGAAACTAAAAGAAGAATGAAGAAGTTACTAAAAGAGAAAAATAATAATAATAAAGCAGCAGCAACACGTCGACGAAACGTTGACGATAACCGGTAGCCGTTTCGCGGTCTGGTAGCCTCTTCCCGTACCCATCCCCGTCACGATGATCCTAAGCAGAAGCTCGTGGTCCGCCCCAGCCGGCCAACACGTCCAAACACACCCGATTTTCACGGCTCCGTTGGGCCGCGATTTATTTTCGTGTTTATCAGCATTTGCCGGGCTCTCCCTCTCCTCGCCCCGTATACGCGATAAAAAAAATCAACGAGGTATACAAGCTCGTACTATCGTCGAGATCGTAAATCTCCCGAAAGATCGAAACGTTATGGCCGACGAGTCAATTGCCGCACGTGGTTTCGGTGATTTGTCGATTGGGTGCGAACGCAAACGCGAGTTTATTTCCGCGGATTTGTTTCTATAAACTCCGGAGAGCGAAACAGAAGAGAGAGAGAGCGAGAAAGAGAGAGAGAGAGAGAAAGGTTTTTTGATGAACTCTCGCCAAGCCGGCTATCGACGCGCGCATCTGTCGTAACCCCACGCGTCCACCGGGTGGCGCTCGAAGCGGATAACTTCGCTCGCAAACTGTAAACTTCGCTTCGTGGCCCGTTTTTGGAGGCTTGCAAGCTCCGATCTAATATACTTGTTCGTGAGACGTTCTCGCGCTTCGAGGGGTACAATCGACTCGACCATTCAATCGTTTTCTTGTTTATACACGAGTCTTCGTTACACACGTCGGTGATTCACTGGATGGGATCTGCCTTCTTCTCGCGCTTCCATTTTGTTTTCGTAACATCGATCGATCGATCGTCCCGAAATATCTCGTGCATTGTTTTACCGATAGGCCCACGCGAAACAACGGGGATTTCAGTACCTGAAATTCATTATCCTCACAATTCAATAATGATAATTTCTCTGAATTAGTAATAATTATTATTATTGTCATTACTATAGTTATAATGAGCCAGCATTAGCCAAATTACAATTATAGTTAAAATAATAATAATAACAATTATTATTATTAATAATGATAATAATAATAATTATTATTATTGTTATTATTGATATTATTTCTTTAAAGTAATAATATTATTATATAATAATGATCAATATTATTGTTATAACTCTATAGTTTCGGAAAAAAAATTGTATTTATAATCACAATTATCACAAATGAGAATAATTATATGTGCAACTAAAAGTATGCTTTGTCTTATTCTTTTTTAATTATTTTTTCTCAGAAATATTTTCAATCGGCTCTTATCATCTTGCGAGCATCTCGTTACGACAATTCCGGTGTCACCGAGCTATGCGAGAAAGCTCAGCGACGAGCGATGCTGCCGCTAACGAGGTTCGCACAGCCCCGTCATAGATAAACACAACGCGGTGACGCGTAAATAAGTTTCACCTTGTACAGCCCACCTGCACACTCTCCAGTGTCGCCATTACCAAGTCAAACTTTTTACTTTCAAAACTCGCTCCATAGTCATCGCGCGACAACGATGTGACGCGCGAGAATCGTGCCAATGTCGAATGCAAAACAAGATGGCCGTCGACCGCGACCTGCTCCGGGGTCCGTCCAAGATTCATTTCGCATCTCGAAGTCCCATGTTTCGGTCTCACTGTTTGAAAAAGAAAATTGAGGACACCGCATGCCCACAGAGTGTAGAAAGAAAACAGCCCTGTGCAGAGATTTTCGATGGACAACCGGAGCTTTATGATGAGATACATATGGCGTGATTGACATACCGGGAGTTCACGAAATAGCCGATAGGGGCCGCGCAGCCGAATGGGGGGGGGGGGGGATCACGCCGCCTAGTGGCAGGGATCGCAACTTGCAATCCCCTTATTACTTACTGAAGCACTACCTATTTTGTTGTTGTTCTTATAACAATAACTATAATTGTAATTTACCTAATGGTTGATAGGGCATTTCTCCGTCTTGGAAAAATAATAATAATCCTTGTGATGTGATTATTATTAACGTCATTATTATTATTATTGTTATTTCTATCATTATTATTATTATTATTTCTATCATTATTAATATTATTTTTATCATTATTATTATTATTATTATTATTATTATTATTATTATTATTATTATTATTATTATTATTATTATTATTATTATTCATTATTATTAATTATTATTCCTATTATTATTAAGATTGATTTAAAATTCTTGAACTCAAAAAGAAACAGATCAGACTAAAATTTGATTCCAAATGTTTTTATAATAATGATAATAATAATAACAACAATAATAATAATATTACGTTTTCGGTGAGTGAAAGAATATATAAAAATTCAAAGGCCATTTTCATATAGAAAGTTCGATAATTGGAAAAAGTTTTATGCAATGAAAATATAAGTGTTAAGTCATTTATGGATTTCACGATTTGTCGATAAAGAAGAAGAGAGAGCGAGAAAAAAAAAGGATTTACGATTATTTTCCGTTCGAATATAGAAGTCGGAGAACATCAAAGTTTCGAGTATATGCGATTTTATGAAGCTTTTCGTAGATCGTTGTCGAAGCTCGTTTACACGGGCGGCGTGCACGCACCGTGCGCAAGCCCCGGCTGTTCGATAAAACCGCGATATTTAGACACGCCGAGAGTGCGAGCAAACCGAGACGTCGTTCGCCGTATGGCGCGAGAAAAGAGCACGCACGTACCGCGAAGAGCGTTGCAAGCCCGCGAGCTTCTTGCACGTCTCGTCGGCTGAGCTTCGGATATTTCAGGATTTTCGAATCACCGTCGCCCTTTCCGTTCTTTTTTTTATATTTTTATTGCTTTCTCCATTTCTTTCTTTTTTATTTCAATTCGTTATTATCCACTCGGCTCGTCTTCTGCGCCGTTCGGGATAATCTCAGAGTCGATGACATTTTTTTTGTCTCTTAAGGGGGTCTTCTAATGTAACCATTGGTTTTCGAGTCTCATTTTTGAGAATTAATTATGAGGAAACGGCGAAAGATTTTTAAACACAGTTTGGCTTGATGTTTTCGATTATTCTTTAGATCTTGACACTAATTTTTTTGTTCAGTGACCACCCGTGACTGAAGCTTATATTTATTATACCGTTGACTATAAATAGACACAAGCTTTTTTCGAAATACTAATTTAATAAATTTTCACGGCTATTGTGAGCGATAAGAGGGAAGAAAAAACTTTATCCATTCAAAGAGGACAAATCAAAGTGACGTGGGTGAAATTCATCAAACAAAAAAAAATACTGTCAAGAAATGAAGAATGATCGAAAACATTAAAACAAATTGTGTTTAAAAATCTTTTACCGTTCTCTCACAATTAATTCCCACAAATGCGGCTGGAAAACCGAGGATCGCCCAAAAAGACCCCTTAAATCATTTTTTTTAACCTTTGTAATTAATTATTTTCCGATCATCGGCGTTCACTTTTTTTTTTAATCTAGCAGGAAAAAAATTAATAAGAATCTTGCTATCATATTATATTATATGTACGGTATATATATACATATATACACGTGGCTTTGTTCGTTTGCTTCCAGGCTAGTCAGCAATCGGAATTCTCCCGCGGAAATTGAATCCTCGAGCCGATGGTTCGCGGGAACGATGAATAGTACGAACCGTCGAGACGTTATAGTCCCGGGCTCGAACATTTGTTCCACGTCCGGTCGACAGACCGAGTCCATAAATCGCACTCGTTGAAATAATATTTGCCACGTATTCCCGACGTTTATTTCCACAACGTGAATTACATGTGCACGGCTAGACCTTTTGTCGGGGCAATTCCCAAATTTATATCCGCGAGCTTACGCAAAATTACGTCACGGAATTCCGTGAAGATAAAAAAAAACAGTTTTTTTTTTTTGCACTTTTGAACATTTTTTAAATCTGTAACCAACAAAAAAATACGAGCGTTTGAAATGTTGATGTTTTTCAAAATGTGCAAATTTTGAATCGTCACTTGAAAACGACCGAAGGAAAAAATTCGAAAAAAATATGGATACCTCTTTCGATAAGATTTTTCGAATGGTATAATTGATTCGTCGTTATTCAGACTACCCGGTATAACTTGCACCAATATTTGGTGGAATTTCCCTTATATAATTTTATATAAAAATATGAAACAGTCGGTAAAGAATTTAAAGAAATGATGCTTGTAATTCATTTTTTTTTTAATGATTACGACTATGTTCGTTGCGCTTGAATTGTCGAATAAAATAATGTAATGAAGCGATAAGTGCATATAAGCGTCGTCGGGTTTTCGTTCTGGACCCTTGAATAAAAACACTAAGCCCAAAGTCAGCGTAACTCGAACCACATTGGAGGCAAAAAAAAAAAAAATTAAGAAAAAAAACAGCGTTTGCTTTCATTGCGGTATCTGGCGTGTCTTAGACCATTTTTTTTTGCGGCATTCGCTCTCCAACTGCGAAATAACAAGAGTTGCGCCAGTCGTTCATGATTCGTTTGAAGCACAGATGTTCGTATTCATTTATTTATTTAGGTTATTATCGTTACGTCTTTATTCATTAATTTATTTATTTTTTCTCGCAGTGCCAAAAATGAAGACAAATTTTTTATTCATTAGCTGAAAATCATCGTTGTTAATAAATCAAATTTTCTACTCATCGCACTTGTAAATATTTGCCATTCGCATATCAGCATATAAATTAAATCAATATTCAATGAAACGTTTTATTTATCCTCGCCGTAATTTCTTAATTGCTGTTTTTTTTAAATTCATTTATTATTATTTCATTTATTTTACAAAATTATCATTACTATAAAATCCTTTTATCGCAAATGTATGTATTTTTTTTCCAAACAAGGGAACAAAAAAAGATGGCTCTAAATCGTGTTATTGCGTCTAATTGAATTCGTTAGAAACGACAGTCTTACGAGTATCGGAAATTCGAAGGGACGTGACAAATATTTGTCTTATCGTTATCGCGTTCCACACCTTTTTCCGTACAAAGCTTAGACCCGCTCCCCCATACCCCCCCCCCCCCCCCCGACATTTTCATCGAGTTGCCGGATATATATGTATGGGAGATTCCACGTAAAACCGGCCACTTCTGACCCTACCTGTTAGCAGGTGCGAGGCAGACAGGTAGTAGTAGTAATACTCGTACTACTAGTACTAATGCCCAGTAGTACTATATTAGTAGTGCTTATGCGGCCATTTTGCAGTTAGATGACCCCGAAGTTTCATTCCTCCCCGACCAGATGAACAAAAAAGGATGATAGGGCAGTAATTGAGAGAAAAGAAGGAAAGTGTGCGAGACGAAGGTCACAGAGGGACTAAAGAGATAAGAAGCAGCAATCCGACGTGCGCCTCGCCCTTGCATTACCATCTTCACGCTCAGACTGCACGCATCCCTGACTCGCCCATCCAATAGTAAGCCACTGGACTTGCTCTTCTGATATGCCACTATTTGGCCGGATATAATGGGTAATTAAATACTCGGAGAAAAAAAAATGTTAATTCAAATCGAAGACCGTTCACGTCAGAAGTGGCCGGCTTAACGTGAAATCCCTCGTATATTGTGGCGTAATTGCGATAAACCTTATCGAGCACGATCATCTCGTCCTTGCGATAGAACGAACGTTTTTTTTTTATTTTTTTTTCCAAACACTCTTCGGCAGGTAGTTTAGAAGACTTTTCTCGGGTCGCGCTCGAGCGAAGGAATTACGAGTCAGATAAGACCGATAACGCGCCTTTATAGACGAACGAACCGTCCACATTGTCAGGCCAATGGAAGATCAAATAATAAGAATGAGAATAGAAACGAAGAGAAAAAGAAGAAAAAAATGGATAACGAAAAGTCTCATAGATTCTAACGTTCGAGTGTGCGTCGTGTAAAAATAGGTAATACGACATTCCGCGATCTTCGCGATCCGCGGAGCGTCTGGAAATACGACCTATTCCAGTTTTTTTTTTCATTATCCACGTCCTCCGGAAACACGATAGTCGTCTCACCTTTTGCGATTGCCGGAGATATCGATGATGCTGGGCTCGCGCTGACTCGCTGGCTCGATGTATCTCACGGCCTCGGTCAAACCGCAGCATATCCAATTGCAATACGAACGTCTGAAGTTCATTTGAAATTGCATTCAAATATTTCATAATAAAATGTACGATTGAGAAATAGATTCTTCGGCTTGTGAAAATTCGAAGGCCACCCAAATGAACGCCACCCTAATCTATATATTTCGTATTTATTTTAATATCGGAAACGTGGAAAGAAAAAATTGCCATTTGGCTATGACGGATATTTTTGGTGAAGTAGGTTACGAGTTACGTTGACGCAATCGTCGAAGGTTGCGTTCCAAATTTTTGGAGAAAAGAAGAAGAAGAAAACGATGCGACAATGAAATTTGAAAAAAATGTTTCGTATTTGTTTAGTATCAAATAGATGGAACGAAACATTGCCATTTGCTTAGGATGGATATTTTTTCCGAAGTAGGTTACGAGTTACGACAATGCAATCGTCAATGAAAATGATTCTGGGCTAAACGCATTATATATTTCCGAATTCTCGGTTCGTCGTTTCTATCCTAGTATTTTTGTATCTATGGAATATTCGAGCTCACACTCGCGACGATAAATAGCCAAGAAACCTCCGAACATTCACGTAAAGAGATGGAGTAGAACATATAAAAAAAAAGCTTTATAAATTGATCGCCAAAGCACGAGGCTGTGAACTTCTCGAAATAGATGACGACGGCGGGAATTCCCAAGAGTGAGAAATCCCCAACTGCTACGATCGCAAACTGCCAAAGACTTTAACGGATCAAATCAGCCAAAAAGTAGATTAAAAAATGAATGCAAAAGAAGAATAAAAATAAAAATAATGCAATAAATTCTCAAATACATAAATTAATCAATAAATAACCAAATAATTTCATTAACTAATGGCATAATTAAACGAATAAATCAATAAAAAGTAATTAAATAAATTTCTAAAATTAAATCACAAGATCGTGCATTGTCGCCTAAATATACCACAAACTTGTAGGTCCGGGGATTTATAAATATCCTTCGTACATCTCACGAGCGTAGGAGTCGTTGTAATACAAATCGTTTTATTAAGTCCCGACGAAAACGTTCGTTGGAGACGGAAATGCGACGGATTACGGTGGGCTGGAAGAAGGAAGGTCGAGACGCTAACGTCCTCGTATTCTCTTCCGACTCGTGAGTGAATCTCTCGTCTCTTCGCGTCTTCATCTCTCCCTCCTCCCCGAGCTTAAGACGATGCGTTATACCCATCGTCAGTCGCTTTCTCAAAACGTTACCGGAGCGAGAGGAACGGATCCGAAACTTCCCAAAGTATTGTTCTCCTCCACCGTTGACCTCACCGCCGGAAAACGAGAACGGTTGACTGCGGAATTCTAAGACGCGGTCAACCGTTCTCGTTTTTCAACGAAAAAATCGATCGTAGCCGAGAACAATGCTTTACAGTTTTTGTGTTACCGACCGAGCTCGGTCGTATTATCCAAAGCCGCGAGTAAGACATTGAACCTCCGTGCTTCGCGTAAGAACAGGTGACGGCAACGCGGACTCACTGTGATTCCATTTCACGAGCTTTTCATTTTCCGCCGTCTCTTCGTGTTCTTTCATTTTATTTTCATTTTTTATTTTTATTTATTATTTTTTATTTTTAATCTATTTCCTCGTGCCTCGCCTCCTCGGTTCGTCTTCACTTTGCTAGCTGTCGCACGCTCCGATTGCTTCGGGATGAAAGGCGTCAACTTCGTGCACAGTGAAATAACACCGAGAAGACCCGCGGATAAATCCAGTGAACGAAAATAAAATCAACACCGCAGGCAAGGGAGGCCCCGCCGTTGCAGCATCCGACGTGGTTACGACCGACTAATCCGCAACCTCTAACATCCACGGTTTGCACCAGTTTCAAAATTTGTTTTCTTACTTGTTTATTTATTTTTTTTTAAGGAGAAGGACACGTATAAAAAAAATTAATGATTGACGGATGATCGGAATATTTTTTATCTCTTCAGTCTGAGATAATTTAATTATTCTTTTATGGTTATTGATAAAATTATAAAATTAATTTCCATCGAAAAATAAGGAACTGTAATTTGAAGGGAATAAATTAGCAATGTTCTTGAGGATAAAAATTCTGAATAGTCAAAAATAGTCAATTTTTCGAATTCAGTATACGAATTTCGTCAATAATTTTTTTTAAACTTTTTACTGATAACAGAAAAAAAACCGATACTGTTTCGCGGAGACCCACTTTACTGTCTCGTGGTTCGAAAGGGTGAGACCCCGACCGTGCTCCATCGACGTTCTTGAAGAATGAAAATAGTAAAAGAAGAAAAAGAAGAAAATAAAGCCTTGGACGTAAAGACCCCGTCCGAATTCTTCACCATCTAACGGACCTTCGCAAAAGCTCCCGTGCTCTCGCAATATGCCTCCTACGACAGCACAGAAAAAAATAAAAAAGAGAAGTACAAAAAGAAAAAGAAAATATCAAACCCAAACACATGTTTGCGCCGTCAATGCGCGTTCTTCATTCTTCCGACCAAGGTTGATCAATTCAACGTCATTTCGAGCACGACGTTGCCAGGAAAAACTTTTTTTCGTATCGGTTCGAAGGCTAAATTTTACTTCGAAATCGGAAAGAAAAATTTAAAAAAGTTAAATGTAAAAATTTCTATTTCATAAGTATCATGGTTAAGTCGTGTTTCATACATAAGCGAGTTCGGGTTGAATCGATCGAAGCTGTCGTGAGTTAAAACGAAACGTTAATTTTTCCGTTTCAAATACATCCCGAAATTTCCTCCAGATGTGTTTACACGACGTTTTAGCACATTCTCAAAAGAGTGTCATCAAGATCTCGGTAAAATCAATATACACGATAACATATCTTCCTCTTTGAGGCAGCAAAATATAAAAAAATAAAAAATACGTTAAAAAAAAAAAAAAAAAAAAAAACACGAACCTATCGCTTTGATCGTAGAATTTATATGGTAATACGATGGGTGTCGGCTGGTTTGTTACACATTCGAGACGAAACGATCTCGCGTTACCTTCTCGCGTGAATCTCGGCTTTCCCGACGTCGTACGATCGATCCTCCGTTCGATAACCCGAAGTTCACGGTACAAAACGTAACGCACACGTTACCACGTGCACGTAGAAACGTTTGTAGGCGACGACCGGACGGCAACGTCGGAAGAACGTTGAAACTTGTCGTATAGCCAGAAGCTACCTCGACAAACCGTTCGGGCACGTCTGTTTGCTTAACAGGGTTTCAAAGTTTTAATGACGGAAATTACGTAAGGTCGAAAGTTCGTGTCTCAAAATTCGATACAACTCGCAGTTGGAATAGAAGTGATACAGCGGTAGAACCAGCAGCAGCAGCGGCACCGAGACTAGGAGATGCAGCAGCAGCGGGAGCAAGACCAGGAGCAGAAGCTGAAGCAGAGCCCCCGAAGACGTTGAATGCGGAGAGTGTGGAGCTTATAGAAACTCTGTTCGAGTACACGAAGAAAAAAAACGTGGATTTTTCTCAGGGTGTTTACTGCCACATCCGCGAGTTTTATACCATATCTATGTGTATATATATATTTATATGTGTGTGTGGGTGTGTGGGTGTATAAACGAAAAGTTTTTCCTTCGGTTTGAGACAGCCTCGCCCCCGGGCCGCCGGCTTCCCCCGAGTCTGGAAGGAAATGCAATTAGTTGAAAACGAGAATTTTCTCGGAATGCTGACTCGGATGTAAGCCGATACGGTCCATCGAAATAATTCGATGGACGCGAGGATCAAAAGGATCTTACGAGTGTGGAAAATCTCGTGGTGGTTACTTCGTCGTCGGCGACGATGCAATCGGGATTGACGTTTTTTTTTTAAATTTTATTTAGGTCATTTCCGACCTACTTTTAATATTGGGAATAGGAGGAATGTAGTTTTGCGGTTGGTTTGAAAAAAAATAATGAAATGTTTGATCATCGTAGTTGTTTATGGTTGTTATTTTTGTAAAATATTGGATTATAATTTTGAGGTTATTGTGGAATTATGAATTTATGATCATTATTACAATAAAATGAGGATAGAATTATGTCGTATCATTTTTTTAAATTATGTTGATCAAAAAAATCCTTTGATCCTTCTTCTGCTTCTTGATATTAATTATGTTAAGAAATTGTACATTTTGAATTCCTATTATTGTTGAATATTATTATATTTATTAATAATGACCAATTGTCCATGAAAAAAATTCTGTATTACCATTATTATTATTAAAAATAATGGTTGACCAATGCATGTTTCTACCTTAATGCGGATATCAGTGAATTTTTAAGCCATGGGTTGAGACTTGACTTCAACGTCTTGACTCGGGGTTGGGCGTTAACAAATTTTCCGCAGTGAACGTTTTATTTCTCATGGGTAATTTTCGTAGGTGTAATCTTTCTCCTTCGTCGTTAAACTTCCGATAAGTTCGTGCCAAGTATTTTTGTACGAAACTCAAGAAATAAAGAGGAAGAGAGCGAGAGTGAGAGCGAGAGGGAGTGAGAGAGCGGAGAGGGCGGCACTGGAAGCTCGAGTGGCCTCGTGCTAATAGTCGTTGAACTCGCGTGTCCACTCGGCGTTTCGTGGTTATATAATTTTTTAAGAGCTTTTTCCAGGGCTTAAAAGCTTGCCTCTGATAAATAAAAATAAGTGAGCATTTTTATGAGTCCGTCGGTTCGACGTTTCATCTTGCAAATTCAGCCGAACGAAAACTGGCATACGATTATTCATTTTTCTTACAAAATCTCACCCTCCGTCGATTTGTCGTGACGTTTATTCAGTCAATAATTTTATTTAGGTTATTTATTTGTTTTATTTTGAAAATTATATCAATTGATTCTCTGTATTTAATTATGTTTTAAAAATATTTTTATTGTTTATTGATTTTTGATAATTATTTTGTTTTTCTTTTTAATTGCAGACGAAGGTATGATTGCTGTTATCATAAATGGAATGTTGCTGCTCGGACTGGCAACGGCAGCCAGACCGGACGAAATCATGGTACTCGGAGGAGGACCCCGCGCGACGCTTCTCGCCGATCCCGATTCGCTCGGATCGACGAGGAGATGCCGTTACAATCGACCTCAGTCATTGCTTCAGGCACAATGCTGCGGACTCGAGCTCGAAGAAATTCCCTCGAATCTTCAGAAGGACATCAAGGTGAGTTTTTATATCGACGATTCGAGCCTTGAAACGAAATCGATGGTCGATGAACGATTTTTTTTTTAAATCCCAGAAGAAGGACGTCGGAATTTACTTTTCTCCGTACAATTGATTCTTTTTTCTATATTTTATTTTTATTTCACACGATTGCGAACGAAATTTATCGACGTACGACAAAAGAGATCTTTGGTTTTTTTCTATTATTCTATTTTATTTTATTATTCTATTTTCGAAACCGTTTGGTAAATTGATTGATTTATTTTTGTGGAGTCAGTTTACAAAATATTCTACTTTACATGTATTATTAGAGTGTGTTGATTTTTTCTCGACGGATCTAGAAAAAGTTGATGGATTGTGGCTTCAAAAGATCACGAAAACAAATTGCAAATTAATCGATGGATATTATACAAATATATAAATAATAATAATTTTATTTTTATTATTATTATAAAATTAATAATATATAAATTACTCAATAAATTGTTGTTAATATTTTCAATTTTTATCAAATATCGATCACAATCTTGAATATTTCCTCCGCAATTTATTTCCTCAAAAGCACCAAATAATCAAAAACAAAAAGAATTAAAAACTATAAAAAAATAATAATGAAAAAACCTTACCGTTCGTAATTTTTTTTCGCAGATCCTCGATTTCTCGCGCAACCGATTGTGGGCGCTGCGAAAGGAGCCCCTATCCTCGTACAAGAGCCTCGCTTATCTCTATCTCCAAGACAATTTCATTCTCGACATCGACGAGGAAGCCCTGACGAGTCTTCGCGATCTTCAAGTCCTCGATCTCACCAAAAGCGGCGCCTACGGGTTTCCAAAAAACGTTCTCGCTCTCCCGCTTCTTCGTAAATTATACGCCGGCAACAACAAATTCGGCAATCAAGCTTTCGAACCTTTCTCCATGCCCGTCAATTCGAATCTCGAATTCATGGAACTCTGGAAAAACGATTTCACCCGAATTCCATCGATCGGCAATCTTCCATCCCTCAAACATCTAAATTTATCGACCAATCACATTAATTCCATAAACACGATCGATCTCGCGAATTTTTGTTCTCTAGAAACCCTCGATCTTTCGTTCAATCCGATTAAATTCAACGCGACGAATTGCGATTGCGTATTGTTAAACGCTTGGATAGAAACTCGCGGTATTAGAATGAAACCCAAAAAATTCGATTGCGGTCGCGGTTGCGTCATTCGCGACCGTACGATCGTCGACGACAACGGAAATTGGATATTTCCGAACGAAACGATGACCGTTTACGAATCTTGCGCGAGAATAATGATAAATCGCGCGGAAACGGCGAGAGCTCGAACCACGTGGATTTTCATCGGTTCTTGCTTGGCTCTTTCGTTGGGTCTGTTGTTTCTCACGCTCTATTGTATACACAAGCGCAATATGAAGAAGAAGAAAAAACAGAGACTCAAACAGCAACAACTGGCGGCCAACAACGCCAATACCGAGCTTTTGAATGGCAACGTACCGCCCGAACAAACGTGAATTAAAAATTATAAAGATAATAATTAGTAAAAAAAAATTTTTTAACGCGAGTTAAACCGAGCTCAAATTGGTTTTTGGGTTGATGAATTCGTTCGCGTTAAATAAAACGATCGATCGCGGTTACGCACCGATTCGTCGTCCACGACGAGACAATTAACGAAAATTTGACGTCGGTGTGGCTATCGTGAAATCGCGAAATAACGATCGTTTGCGTTGTGAAACAATAAACAAAAATTAATGGATTACCGAAATAAGAATAAAATAAAAGAATCTTCGTTATAGGAACGAAGATTTGTTTAATTCGGAGATGATTTCGCGAATCTACGAACCGATGATTCTATCGAATATTTATTTTTCTTCATTAATTTTATTTTCGTTGTCGATATTGGATTGAAAAAATTCGTAAAATCGCTAAAGTATTGTTTCCGAGCATAGAATAAACGTGGCTGATATGTACTTGATGTTACGATTAAAGTGATAATCTAAGGAATGTATGTAAAAAAATATATAAGATTTATTTATAATTAAATCGTCGGCTAAACTGGTTTAGACCTCGCTGCGAAGGAAATAAATTCGTTTCGTCGTTCTGCACCTTATTTTCGTGTTTTTTTTTTGTCATGAAGATTTATTTTTTTAGGTTTTTATCTTTTCCGTGTAAATATTGATTTTGTGGTACGATAGAAACGATTCGTAGATCCTTTTTTTTTTGTCACCGGCGCAGCTAACTTAATTTATATACTTATCGATGTTTCCAAGATCGATGGATAGTCACCGAACGTTGTCTCGGAAATCTTCGGTTATCGTCGCGAATGACACATCGAAGAATAATAACAATGTAACGTGTACTATGGCGATATGTACTTGAATGTAATAATTATGAACTATAATTAAAAAAAAATAAATCATTGAACCGATGTGATGTAATTTTGCTTCTTCATAGGAATTTGAACGTATATAACTCGAGAACGGTTTTAGCTACAGCCTCTAAATTTTGCAGACATGTGCAGCTCTGTAATCTCTTTGTTGGCTATAATTTTCGTGATGATCAAAGCTGAGACTCGGATTTTTTGTCGTTTTTAAATTATGAAAAAAGGACGTTTGCACGATAGCGATCGGAAATTTTGAGATATTTGTCTAAATAGTTCTTAACGAATAGGTTTGTACCCAAATTCTTAAATACAACCCAAGGTTGGGTTGGTTGGTATTGCATTTGGGACGAATCCATCGGAGAGACGTTCAGATTTTATAGAATTTTGAATTTTTCGAAAAATTTACGTTTCGATCTAACTTGCGACAGCCTTGACAGATAAAGCTCGAACTTGCTACAGGTATGGAACATTATTTGACAGTACTATGTATGAAATTTGGTGAAGATCGGTCGGAGGAATCGAATTTCATGGGACCTTAAATTTTTCGAGAAAATGACGTTTCGTTCGAACTCACGACAGCTTCGATCAATCAAACCCGAACTCGCTACATGTATAGAATATTACTCAATCGTGAAACGTATGGGAAAGGGATCGTATTTTATATGGGCAGGTGCGGGTTGAGATTTGCAATCCGCTCTATAACAATTGCAGATATTGTGAGAATCTTCCTCTATGAGGAAGCTAAAGATAATATAAATAATTTTCTCATGGAGAAAACTTCTCGCAGTCTTCAATTCTCGAGGATCAACTTGCAAAATTTAACTCACAGCTTTCTTGAATTCTAAGGTAGCAATTTGCAAGTCTCAACTTCTAGCTTGTTTTTTTTTTCATCTTAGCGTAATCATTTTAACAACGCAACTTATTGAAAATAACAAATGATATATTTTTTTTTCAGTGCCATCGTTTCGATAATTTTTTTTTGTTGTTGTAAAAGCTTTCATTTGGAGCCTTTCAACGCCAAAAACTGTTTTCGTTGTTGGTCCGTCATGGGTCCGAACCATTGTTCGATGTCTGGTAGCAGGATTTTCACAAAATGATTCTGTAAACTTTGTGGCGTTCTGTATGGCAGGAGCTGAAACAAATAAAGGACAAAATAATACTTCAGTATTTTTCTTTATATGTAATATCTAATTTGCGGGGGAATCAAGGGATTCCCATGATCTTTGAGAACCATGTTAACGATTTTTCATTAAAATATACTACACTATAAATTTTTTAAAGAAATAATTTTAACAAATCACAATCGTTAAATTTTCGACTTACCCCGCTTTGAATCATTTTCTGCCACACTCTGTATCCTTTCGGACGTTGAGACCGTATGTTTTCGAATGTCAACAAATAGTCGATCATCGTTTGTTTCTCTTGACCCGTAAAGTTCAGTTTCCTAAAAGTAATTAATACAAATTATTCTCATCGCTCGATATAGTCACCAGATTCAATGTGAAAATTTCGAATATTAAAGATAAATGATGCAACTCACGTGATTGGGCAATCCGCCGGACGATCGGCATCGAGATTTCGCCTCCATCGTTGTGCGTATCTCACATTACCCCTTCAATTCAACAAAATCAAATATTAGAATCTCCACATTATTCGTAATTTTTGCAACTTTTGATTTTATGATATTTTGAATTTTCCGAAAAATCAAATTTGTCATTCTATCTACTGTTAACTTCAACCAATCCCACCCCAATGCTATATGAGTATGTAATATCATTGGTACATGATGGAGATAAAACTTGGCGGAGATCGGCCGAACGGATCGAATTTTGGAAAAATTAGAAATTTATAAATTTCAACCTCGGAAAATTGAAAAATTCAGTTCAAATTCATTCAAAAGTTCCTATCAGAGCTATGCAAGTAAATTCGAAACAAATACTTACGCTTGACGCTTTCCCGGCCTTCGTTCTATCACATTTCCTTCGACGTCCATCTCGATCCTAGGGCCACTGTTATCCTCCTCGTCCGACCCTTCATCCTCGCTAGCCCGGATATTTTCACTATCCTCGCTACGTTGACTTTCATCCACCTTTCGTCTCTTCGAATTTTGCGGCGACGGTTCTGTATCGGAATCGGAAGAAATGAATATCGCGTTCGCTCTCGATTTTTTCGGTGCTCTCTCTTTCGTCTTCGACGTCGTTTTCGTTTTAGTTCCACGAGACGTCGAAGTCGTCTCGTCACTCTTCGATTTCACGGATCTTATTCGTGTCTTGTTCTTTTCAAAATTGCTTTTGTTCGTTTTTTTCTGGTTTCGGGAATCATCGGATTCGTCGGACGACAGCTCCGGTGGCGTGACTTTTCTCGTCGCAACGTCGTCATCGTCATCCGTGCTGTCATCGACAGTCGGAATTGTCGTAAACGTCGAACATTGACGAGGTTTACCGGTACTGGGTCCGGGTTCGTCCCACAAACGAGCATTCGTCGTCTCTTTTGTACCAACAGTCGTCGTTTTTTTTTTACCTTTTCCTCGTTCCGAACTCAAAATCTCGTTCAACGAATCCGTGGAGCTCGAATGTTCCGTCGGCTCGACGGACACGACATTTGGTCGCAGCAACGGGACTCTGGTACCGTCCGGGAGTATGTATTCCTTCACGGATTCGTCGTGTTTCGTATTTTTTTTCACGCTTATCCATTCGTCGGGATCATCTCGACGAAGATTCTTCAATAGATCTGATTCCAGACGTATGTCCGATTTGATTGTCAAAGGACGTTTCACGGGAGTTTTCCGGGATGCGTTGACGACTACTGCGGGTGAGGATTTCGAAGTTTCGATAAATTGCGATTGATCGATTGGGTTTTCAGGATTTGGCGGTGTATTGGTCGTTTTTTCGGTCATTGACCCTTCGATGAAGTCCGGACTCGAAGTCGCGTCTTCGTCGCCGGCTGACGATGATACACGATTGGGTGACGATGATTCTCCGGTTGCTACCAAGTACGATTGCGTTTCTGGAATATTTTTCCATGCCACTGAATCGGGTATTTCTTGTTTGATGTCATTCACCACAGCGGAGTCCAAATAAATTTCCAATTCGTTCGTTGAAGAACGTCGTCTCGAAGGTTTTCTCGGGGTCGATGGGTTCACGTGCGAAGCCGTTAGAGATTTTTCCGCGATTGCTGCGGGTCGGGATTCGGAAGACTCGGGTAATGGCGGTAACGTGATTTGGTTTTCAGATATTGGCGGAATATTCGTCGATGTTTCGGTTATTGGCAATTCCGCGATGTCCGAAATCGGTGGAACGATCGTATCGTCGACGCCGGCCGACGTTGACACATGATTTCGAGGCGATCGTTCTTCGGGTGGGATCAAGAGTAATGGCGTTTCTGGAATATTTCCCCATGCCTCGGAATCGGGTATTTCTTCCTTAATGTCGACATTTCGGGCAGGTGTGGCATATACGGGAGATTTTTTTTGGCTGGAAGTCACTTCTATCGGCAATGCGTCTTGTCGAGGGGTTTCTTTGATGTTCGTTTCTGCGTCGTCTCCTGCTTGTAATCTGGCGGTGAATTCACTGGTCACCACCGATTGGGACTCGTCGATTGGTATAATCCTCTTTCTGACCAGCTGCGACTCATGATCGGGCGAACATTCGATGTCCACCCACTCTTGCGTTTGGACTTCGGGATGATTGTAGCGATTGGTTGATTTTCGAGCGTTGAAAACTTCGTCGTCGCTGCTGCTAGAACTTTACCGAAGGTAAGATTAGTGTTTCCGAGTCTTTGACGTGACGACTCGTCGGGATTATATTTTAAAGAGAAAAAATACCTTAGATCCATCGAACCGCCTCGAATTTGTGTTTCCAATAAGGATCTGAAAATAATTACAAAAGCATTAATGTTACGAAGAAGGGAAATGTATGTGCGATCAGAAGATCATTCGCTCACTTTTTGTAGCAACAATAGCCGTGGAGAAAACGCATCGCCGTGCATTGCTCGGAAAACCTCTTTGGCGTCAGTCTGCGATTAAAATAACACAATTAATCGTGAAATGACGAATCGTAATTTGAAGTTTGTATTTGTGGAAATCGAACGAACCTGAAAGGTCTCAACCGTACCAAGCGCTGTGCCGTGATGCATTTGTGAATGTAATTGATGTCGTACAAAATGTTCCAAGGGTACATACCATCCTTGTACTTCTGACGGGGAATAAACTTGACTGGTATGTCGTTCTCGCCGACTTCACCTCCATTGTCCTTGAATCGACAACAGAAAATATAAATATCCATACTTGTGCTACTTGTTGATAGCTCTTTTAAACTTTTGTCGGAACAAAATTTCTGACGTCCAACTTTACGAGAAATTTACACGTTATGTCGGGCGACTTTTCCGGTACTTTCGGACAAATCATTTAACATGAAAAACATTACCCAAAAAATCTGTTCAAACGATCGAATTATCGATGTGAAACATATCAACGTGATCACTATCAGAACAGAAATGACTGACAAACAGTGAGATTACATGGATCAGTTTTGTTAAAATTTGTTAAAATTGAAACTAACCTGTACCAACGTGGTTATCTTGTCCAATTCTTCGGGAGATAGCTCTACACAGTCGAATTTAATTTTCGATTTATCACTTGCGCGTACGAATAGACTCATGTCTCAAGTAATTTAATAACGTTTGTAACTGAAACGAGTGGTTAAACAACCGTGTAACGATGCTATTATATTTATTTGAATGCTTTGACTTTATAATTTTTTTTTCTTCTTTAGCCCGATTTGGCTCGTTAGTTTACTCGATGGTTCAACGGTTCAAGTTCAATTGCGTATTCTTCTCGTGAAACATCGAATCGATCGAATCTGATGCAAGCACGTGTAAGAGCGACAAAAAGTGAGCGCGCTCATGCAAAGGCTTCGGAAGACCGCGTTCGAGGATTCGACAGCAGCGCGAGCGGCGTCTTCGCGAACTACGTGAACACTTTGAGGTGAAGTCATACATCGCCGTCGGTAAGAATATTTACCAACTTTCTGAGGCATTAAACTAAAGTCTGATCGGCTACCGTTGCTCGTACGTAATATAAATATGCTGTCGTCCGAATTGCGTTTACCACACGTTAGGGAAGTCTTCAGTTTTCAAGATCATATCGGTGCCAAGTGCGTTCAAAATCATGTGTTACAGTAGGTACCTAGTAGAGCTGAGTCGGTAAGGTCGGACTAGATTTCGTTCAGCCGTTTAAGGCGATGGGATACATCGGTGAGTGCGAGAGAAATAGCTGCAATCATGGCAATCCGTTGTTTGTCGCCAAAATTAATATCTCGGATCAAAGATGAGAACGGTTGACCGCAAAATTTTGCGCCGCAGGTCTACGATAACAAGTTTTATTCGACAGAACAATTGGGGCCCCAAACAATACATTACAGTTTCCTGTTACCGACCGAGCAGTAGCCCTTCCTCTTAAAGGTGAAGTACTGCATAATATTTGTCGATTTACAGGTAATTCTTGGTAAATATTCTTACTGACGGCGATGTATGACTTCACCTCAAAGCGTTCACGTAGTTCGCGAAGACGCCGCTATTCTGTCTCCGGTGGCTGCTGGTGGTCGAGAAAAGCCATTCATCGGTTGAAAAAATTTCCCAACAACGAATCAATCCAAACCTTTCAATTACCAATTATTAACGGATTTTAATTAAATCATATCAATTATCCCTCTGAGATCTTCTTCTTTTGTCAAATAAAGAATTATTATAATTATCTATCCAATGTTATGAATATTTCCAATTCCTCAAAACAATTAAAGACTAATATAAAAATATTTTCGTTGAAATGAAAAATAACAATCTGTTATTTAACGCTGTCTCAAATTATTTCCACGAGATTAAGGTATTGCATATTTGCCACCAGGGACTACGTCCTTGTCGGACGTAATGGTATAATCTCATCCTCACCGCAACAAGTGCAAGACGCAGATTAAAAATGCATATATGTACGTGGATATAGATATATATGTATTTTCTTCTTTGGTTTGACCGTCGTTGTTGCAACGATGCACGACATTCCGCTTATTCAAAGATCGGGTCAGTGGCCTATATTTTCGCTACAAAATTGTCGCGGAAGCAGTTTTCATGCAGTATCATGATTCAGAAGAATCAGTTGATTGAAAAAAAGAAAGACCCGAGATTTTCGAAACTTTTTAAGATTACCGTATGCAAAATCACACCCAAGAGGAAAAAATGGAAATTTCTAACGTCATCGGCTTATCGCGTTGTGCAAATCGACGACGATTGCTCTTCGTTTGAGCGTCTTGTTATTCGGATTTGTAATGATTATCATGAAATTTATGGCATATTTGCAGGTTACGAGTTATAAAATATTGGCAATGATCTTAATATCATCGATCATTGAGACTCGATTGAGTCTTTTGGAAATTTATTGCGGAAAAGGGAGACGATAATTTAGGGTGATAAAAAATAAATATTTTACGACAATCACTCCAGACTCTGCTTCTCTAAATCGGCAGACAATGTTCGATAATGAACATTGAAACCTGAGTAATATTATTATTTTTATGTACCTTCCCCCATTAACTCTCAAGTACAGAGTTTAAATTCTGAGAGGATCCGGTCTGGGACATTAATCGATAATTGTAATTCCACGAAACCGTTAGTTTCGTATGTTTTTAATCGTCTCCATGAATAAGTTAAATTTATGGATAACTTCTTCCAGAAAAAAAAGATATGGGATCGGAACTAAATAGTACATCATATATCTTTATTTTGTTAAAGAAGTTATTCACCAATGGAATTAATATACATAAATATAAACATATAGTAAGTGACAAAGAGAGAGAGAGGGAGAGAGAGACAGAGAGAGATTGATTGATTGATATTTATTAGCTTCCTCAGGTATTTAGTATACATAATGTGACATAATTTCTTACCATCTACGTTTACAACAATTCTTACATACTATCCAACAGTTAATATAATAAATGCTTTCAGCATACGTTTGAACTGGACGAGTCCATCACAGGCCTTCAATTCTGCTGGCAACGCATTATACATTTTCACGCCTTCGTAGAACCTAATCTCTTGCGCGTTTCTCGTCTTTCGGAACTGTATTACAATACTTCCCGCTTGTCGTGTTACTCCCCCGCCTCTCGTTCCTACTACTTGCATTTTATTTTAGAGAGAGAGAGAGAGAGAGAGAGAGAGAGAGAGAGAGAGAGAGAGAGAGAGGGAGGGAGAAAGAGAGAGATAGAGATTCGACGTCTCCGGCCGTTCCGACGATGCGAAATAATCGCGAAAAGCACGCTCAGTCTGTGACCTACGTCGGTTAATTGCAGTTCATTCGCAACCTCATTTTTCGCCGACGATAAGTGCAACGTGCATCGATAATCGAAATTCCAATAATTTCGGTCCAAATAAGGTTGTTCGCACGATGGTTCATCGATCCGGTTAATTGTTTAATGCAATTTGGCAATTCGCGCGGGCATGTATTACAACGATATACGTAAACGTTTCAAACGTTTCGCGATTTATCCCGACAACAACGCGAACCGCGAAAGATAATATTTACTCCGATGAATCCGTGTCGCGAGCACATGCCGGGAATAATAAGTACGTTCAGATTAATGCGTCTCTGCGGCTGATCGCCTTCTAACTCGACGGAGACGAGGAGTAATTATTATCATTATTATTATCATTTTTTTAACCATTATCGTTGTATCTGTTGGCTACAATGTTGCGAATTATATACATACATATATTCAAGTGGACATAATGTACGGAAATTGATGTCATGCACAACAATCGGGTTATCGTTAGAACGACGACAATTTTCCGAAGGAAATAAAGCCATCAGTCAAATTTTTCTTGACTATTTTTACATTTCTGCTTTTCTTCGCTCTTCGGTGGAGAAATAAAACCGTTGGACAATTTTTTCTTCGATCATTCGTTGTGTTTTATTCGGTTTTCGATCGACGCGATTTGTTTCGATTGTCGAAACAGCGTCTTCGAGCGTGGTTTGACTTTGAGCGTTGCTTGTGTTTACATTCGTTTGACATTGAGAATTAAATTCGTTGGAAACGAATGTTGGCCCAATCGTGTCCGAAGATTTGTCCCTGACGTGTGGAAATATTCTCCCGACATTTCGTTCGACCCAATTGTCAGATTCAAGAAATATATACACACATATATATATATATATATATATATATATTTGCAGTTCAGTTGGTTAAGCAATGATAGTTTTCTTTTTTTCCTGTTCGAAGCTATTTACGGTATGTGAGACATCGATGCGATGTCGTTGGTTTCCTGGTTTATTTAAATCTGCATAGTTCTGCATTTGTTGTCTTTTTTTTCTTGTAATAATGCAATTAAAACGTTTTGCGTTGAAACTGGATCGAGCGATTGTCGAATGGTTATTCGGATTTCACGATTATCGGTTTTTTCTCTTCATCTTCTCGTTTCTTCGTGTATTCGAGACGATAATTGTGGAAAATTCGATTAGCTTTTGCATCGCTAACGAGGTTCCGAAGAGGTAGAGGACTTTATGAAGAAAATTTCGTCTTTAGGTTATGTGCGACTCGTTCGTCGCTGTCGTTGCTCGTCTTCGAGGATCAAACGAACAAAATGGTTAGCAAATTGCCACAGGAATTTCGTCGTTATCAGCGAAATCGTAATCAGTTGCGACAAATATTCAAGGAGACCGAACGCGTTTTGGAGGTTATAACGGTCGAAAATTTTCTACCCGAAGGTAAGACAATTTGAATTTTTAACGTCAAATTCGTGGGATTCGTTGCGAATGGATGAACTTTGATGATGTAGATGATTGTTTTGTGATCGGCGAGATATTTTTCCGTTCGCTGGTTATAGTTTCTTTTTTGGTTGCATTTTTTTTTATGTAGCTTGTGAAATTGAGCAATCGAGCTCCGTTGTGTGGGAAATTAAGAGGGGATGTATTGTTGATCAGAATAAAAATATTAGAACGTTCTATGAAATTTTTGGAGTCAAGATTATAAAGCGTTTCTCAATTTAAGATTCGATTTATTGAAATTTTGTTGTGAAACGGAATGGTTCAATTTTTAGCTACTTCATTTTAAAATATTCTTTGTTGATTGGTGTATAAATGTATATCTAAATTAATCATATATTATTATATGATATATAAAAATGCTATAACAATGAAAATTATTAATTATCGATATATATTTTTTTTTGTTATTCGTTCCTTTGAATAAATATTTCCCACTATATCAAAAAAATGTTGGCTTCCATTACACCAAAAAATTGTTGCTTGATTATTTAAATACTGTTCGGTACCATGTACACAGATTAATCAACGTTCTACTCTATATTCATAAACAAAGTCGCACCCAATCGAGTTTGAGCCAAAGATTCTTTCAAAAATTTTCCAGAAAACATAATAGAAGAGCTTCTGCCTTCGTTGACGTCGAGTCGTTTGAAATACATTCTCTACAACCATCCGACCTTGGTAATTTGCGGCCAGGACAGCAAAGCCAAAGCCGCTTTGGTCAACAACTTGCTGTCCACCGAAATTCTTCCGCTATGCGACGGCCAATGGCGTTGGATAAAATTAGGCCACGGCCAAGCGAATCGAGTGAGTCTGACGCTGGGTTTGGAGTACGAGGTTGTGGATCACGCCCGAGAAAACGACAAACCTTGGAAAACACTATCGATCGACGATCTCACAAAATCCGACAACGAGGATGTCAATTGTCCGACGATAGTCGAAGTAAAGCTCGACAAACCGATTTTAAAAGACGGCGTTCAGATATTAGTCGTTCCTGACGTCGGTGCGATAAAAATTTTGTCCAAAGGAACTCTCGACGTATTACCAATATTTCTCTACGCTCTTAGCGAATATCCTTTGTCCGACGAAAATATGGAAGAGCTCAGAGAGTTACGCGAGACTTATCCCTACATCCCGGTGCTCTTCGTGTCGTCGTTGGCCAACATATCCTTCGACAGCGTCGACGCCGGTCTCACCGAATCGGCGCAGCACAGATTGCAAGCCCAAACCTACGTAAAAAAATCTGACATAACGAAAGACGACGAAGGAGTCGACATCGACGAGATGAATTCTCTCGGTCTAACGTGGCTCGAACAATTGGACAATCTTGGATTTCTACGTATCGAAGAAACAATGGACGACGATCGTACGACTTGGTTCGTCGGTGGTCAAACCACAAATTCCAGCGAACTTCTCGATTCGTGCAAAATCGATCGAACATTGTACTTCGTGCGCGATTGTTTGCAAAGTTATCTCGTAAACGCGAGTAATTTGTTAAACGACGTACACACAACGAGTCTTCGTAAATTCATTCTAAGCGCTTTCGACATGGCTCGTGAAATACAAATAACTCCTCGTCGAATACAATACGCTCAACAAAAAGAAAACGAATTGTACACCAATCTAATGAACGTCGTGAGTAAAAATCAAGAAGATTTAACGATATTGATACAAGATATAATACAAGAGATGAAAGACGATTTGCAATTGGAAAACGACGACGACGATTATCTATTTCTCGGCACGTTTTTCGACGAAAATAACGAACGTCTCGAATGGACAACGGTTAGAACAGCAACCACGGAAGTTCATCAAATGGTACTCGGTCGTTTGAGCGATCGTGTGGCTCGTCAACTCGTTACATCCGTCAATTGTTTGCGTGAAACTTTCGTCGGTACTTTGAAACGTTGTTTGGAAAGTTTGGAAAAAAGTTACGAACAAGATTCTTGTACATTGGCGAGTGACGCGTTGAAACAAATTCTTTCGGCTGCTTACAACGTTGAATTGCACAATTCATCACCGTCAATAGTTCATTCGTTTCTCGAACGTGTTCGTCAACTCGTTAAATCATTGCCGATGCCTTGGTCTTCAACGCCGATTCTCGACGCTGCTTGGCGTCGAAGAGTCACTTCGGACGTTTTAAATTCGTTGTCTTCCTCGCGTTTGGCTCGTACGATATCCGCTCAATTTCGCGAAAAAATCAAATCTTCGCACGATGCTTTTCACGCGGCTTTGAGATCTTTGGAGAATCATCATTCCGGGAAATTGGAGAGAACGGAAGAACAAAGAGTTGCAATACGTAAGATTCACGCGCCGAGATTGGCTAAATTGGCGTTGGAATCGACGTCGATGAGCGACATGGTGAGATTTGGAATTCCTCATCAGGGAAAAGAAATCGGACGTGGACAATACGGCGTTGTTTTTTCTTGCGACGGTTGGGGAGGTGCTCCAGGTCCTTGCGCGGTTAAATCCGTCGTGCCACCGGATGAAAAACATTGGAACGATTTGGCGATGGAATTTTATTACACGAGATCAATACCGGATCACGAGAGAATCGTTAAACTTCGTGGTTCGGTTATCGATCATTCTTACGGCGGTGGTTGCGGAATT
>OZ020168.1:13438194-13469703 GCA_963971145.1 Sussaba pulchella
TGTAATTTTTTCAACCCCTTCGGACGTACAGCCTGCTCACGATCATTTTTATTCATTTGATATTTGATCGTGCGGCGGTTCAGGGATAAACATCAATAATTCTCGCTTCTGTCGGAAAAAAGACTTGACCATGTCATACGTTCAATTGCCACCCGTAAACATCAAACACAAACACGCGCGCATGCCCACACATCACGATTTTACGCAGCTTAACGAGCCAAGCTCTCGCTACTTCCGGAACGACTGTTTTCAACGGTCATTTCGTCATATATGTCTTGGTCGCGCGGTTCGCAACGTTGGTTCGAAACATTCCCGCGGATTTGCCGCACCGCACACATATGGAGTTGCGTCAAGGGCGGGAGGGACAAACGTGGATGCGTCCGCGTGTGCGTGCGTGCAATGGACGCAAAGGACTTGTTATCCTGTTGGACGGGTACACAGCTGTATAACCGTGGAGCGAATCGACGCCACGCGAGTGCACACGGCTTGGCAATGAGACGACACGCATGCGGGTCACACACCGAAGCCGGTAAACCCGAGCGGAGATCGAGCGAGAGCGAGCTTGCACAATTATTGCAGCGGCAACAGCCACGGCAACGGCGGCAATCCGTACACCGAACCATCCGTCGGAACACGTGAAGACCTCATCGTTCGAGTGGGTTACACATTAACGAGCTTGTTCGAAACGATCGAGTTTTATCCCTGTGCGAATTCACTCGCGCGCTGATCAGCCAGCGAGCCCCCCCCCCTCCAGCATCCTCCGCACCCCCGGAGAATCCCTAATTCGTCCCGCGCTCACGTGGCAATCACCGTTGCAGCATCGTCAGTCGGGATTGTAACGAGAGATGCCAGGCTGCTGAGCCCTTTTATCGCTCTTTATTGAATTTTATTTCATTTTATTCATATATTTATTTGAAATAATAACAATAATAATAATTATTGTTATTATTTTTATTAATTGGAAGATCCGCCGACATACAAGCCGTGATACGTAAATAAAAATTGAGGAAAAATAATCAATTATTTATTAGTATTATGTATGTGAATGTATTAGTAATTAATAACTAATATAATTATGAAAAATTAATAGATTTCAATATAATATGGAATAATTCATAGAATAAAACTGAAGGATTCAAGCTGATTTCGAACGAAAATGAGAGAAGACTATACAAATTTGAAGGAATTTTTAAAAAATAATAATAATAATAATAATCATAATCAATAAATAATATTATAATTAAATTATAATAACACACTCATACACCTTCAGTTTTATTCTATGAATTATTCCATATTATATTACAATATCTTAATTTTGCATAATTATAATAGTTTAATCAATTCTTTGTTTAATTTTCATTTTTGTATCCCGGCTTATGTGTCGGAGGATCTAACAATTATTTTTTCCCAATCTTATCCTCGTATAATTTCGTAATATTTCTCTCACAGTATATTACCTTTCAAGTGCGCGAGAGCGTAAACTACGGTGGCTGAGTTATGGCAAAAACATCAGATTCAATCATCGCGGGTATTTAAGGGCCAAGCATCGGAAACTTGGTGGCGCTGTTGAAAAGGTTTTTTTTTCTTACAATAACAGAAATAAAGATGATTTAATGGAATGGTGGAATTTAATGGAAATGATGAGAATGAGAAACTACGCTGTCGCGTACGTGGACCATGGGCTGTGCGTAATAACGAAATATTCGCTTGGAGTTTGCACCCGGTCTCGGACAGAAGGTACCTACATTGCGCGTGAGCCGATTACTCAAGTACTCGTTACGTCGAGTACGTGGCCTACAAAAAAAGCCGGACCGGAATAACGTTTCCGGTGCGCGGAGTATCTTCTCGCTCGTACTGTCAGGTACCGAGGCCGAGAAATTGTTTCCTCTGGCCGAACCATTACTTCTATCTATATTATATATATATTTTTTTCATTTTCATTTTCATTTTTTATATTTATTTATTTTTCATATCTGTATGAATTATTATTTTCTATTCCCATTAGGCTCTTATTTATAGCTTCGTTTATATAATACATTTTAGAGACAATTGAATTCTCTGCAAGTTATCCCGTAAAAATAGCCTAACTCCAATAATTTACAATTCAGTGATTTCCCTGTTTTAGAGATCATTTACAGTATATTTAAATAAAATTATTGTTCACCTACTCGCTAGAGCCATCGGGCTCTGATAAATAATAAATAATAATCGGGCTCCAATTAATCTAATATTTATATTTACTTCACTTAGTGAGAAATCGGTCCGATAAGGCGATAAACATGGATACCACATTCTTTTCTTCGACCCCACTCCCGATTAATTGACTCGAGTACAGGCGTCGAAACGCTACGCCTCGAGGAAGATTTTTCACGATAAACGAGATGTACTTTTGCGTAATAAACATATATGTGCGCAATATAGTTACGGAATTGCGCAATTAGGCAACGTGTTTGCTGATACTTTGGTTTTACAGCGTGTACTCTCGGTTATTTCTCGTTTTTGCTTTACGCCCCGCATCGACTCGAACCGATGCATGTGCATATACGTGTATATATTACGCGGCGCCTATTCGTCCGGATCGCGTATTCCCGTACGATGCAATACGAATCCTTTCTTCGGTTTCATTTCTCACGATTTCGCGTTTTATTCAACGACTTTCTCACACATCCGAATGAAAAAATGTTCGATTTCTTTCTCTCCGAATGAAAAACGAGACCCGACGATCGATGTTGAAACATCTCCGGCTCGAAGTTTTCCGTGAAATCTTGGTGTTTCGTTTAAAAAAAAAATTATTGACCGATACCGAAGTTGAAATATATTTTTAATACTTTTTTGAACAAATAGGTACGCGTTGCAAACACGCGTACCTACACAATCAAATTGTGGTATCGGAGATTTCGGGGGTGGCAAAGCGATGGGCGAAACGAGCCCCGAGGCTGAGAGGAATATCAAGCTCCATTACGCAAACGCTATAACGATGCACGACTGACAGTTGATTCCAATCAACTTCCTCTCCGGACTTCCCATCATGGTACATACATAGACCATGTAAATATTTACATATATACATTTAGATACATTCACATGGTCTATGAATGTACATAAACATACATCCACATATAAATATACGCATCAGTTGCCCAATTAAAAAAATTATAACTAATATAATTCTCTTCAATATAATATAATAATATATTAAAAAATTATGCATACTCTATATATAATTTATGTGTGGAATTGGGAATATCTAGTTTATATATAGGCTGTATATGGTTTACGTATAGCCTATATATGCATAATTCTATATAGACCCAAGTGAAGAAATTATACATAGTCTATATATTAACTATATATGGAATTAGGCATATAAAGTCCATATATAAACTACATATAATTTTCAGAAATATTATTATATATAAAAGAATCACATACTATTATTATTTTTGTCATTATTATATTCGTTTTTGGTAATATTTATTTTATTGGACATATCTAGACGATATATGTTCAATTCCGTGTATAGCTAACATATAGACCATACATAATTTTTTTACTTGGGCGTGTTATAAAATATATATCAATGCATACACGAGTTTGGTACCGCAGAATATAAATCCGTAGCAGTTGAATGATTCCTAGAGACCGATCGGTCGTACATCGGATGATTAAGTGCGGAGCCGCGGTTGCGGCGGAGGGAGGGGGGAGGAGGATTGGGGGCGTATAGGCTAACCTCGTCGATCGATATAAGCGCAAATTCATGGGCAGGTTTGTCGCCATAGTCGTCGTCGACATGAGCGATCGAACGAGGAAGAGGACGAGGAAGAGGTGGAGGAGGAGGAGGAGGAGGAGTTGTGAAGGGTTCGAGAGCGCTTTCGCATGACCCCGCACCAGGATATGCGAACTCGGTTTCGCCGAAGCCTCGTTACCCTGTCGCCTGTTTGCTCACCCACTGTGTTCACGAACGGGCAAGTGAGTCGCATGGGTGCCTTCTCTTTTCTCTCTCTCTCACTCTCTCTTCCTCTCCTTTCTCTCTTTTTCTCTCCATCTCCGTCGACGTCTCCTTCTGCGCTTCGAACTCGTTCCGAGTCTTATCTCATGTACTCTCGACGGTCGGGTGTCCAAGGACCTTCTCGCGATGTGATGTATATTGCATATGTGTGTGTACGGAGAGCTCGGAGAGAAGGACGAGAAGGTCCTCGAACAGCGACCTAACTCATAGTCGGCTCGTCGCCATGTCGGTTATGACTCCCTTTGTTATCCCGCGTTGTCGTCTTGGCTTGTATATTCTGCAATGGCGGTGAGGATGCGGGGAGGGAAGGGGAGGAGGAACGGTAGAGGGAAAGAGGAAAAAAAGGGCGAGAGAAAGAGAGGAAGGAACAGAGGAAGAGGGAGAGAAAGAGAGAGAGCGAAAGGTGGTTGCTCGTTGGAGGTTACATCCTGGTTTGCGTCGTACAAAGGACGAGAAGACGTGAAGATTATAGGAAAAAATGAATAAATAGATAAATAAATAAATAAATAAATGGATAAATAAATGAATGGATGAATAAATAAATGAATGAATAAATGAAAAAATTAGTAAATAAATAAAAATAAGACCTTAGAAAACCGTTTTGTTGGCAGGCTTCAACAATTTCGCTTTGCTTTGAAAAAGTTATTTTCATTGATGCAGCTCTTGTAGCTGAGACGTTGGCGATTCTCACCGTCTGCATGACGAGTTTCCCAACTGTTTAGGGAAAAAAAGCGCGGCCAACGGTTTTACCGCAATCGCCTTGTATGCCCGGTGCTCGATCGGGCTTCGCAAAAAGTAGCGCCGCAAGAGACGATGGAGAGAACGAGATAAAGAGAGAGAGACGAAGATTTAACGGGAATACCGGCGACGATGATGGTCGACCATTCTCTTTTACTCCTCGCCGAACCCTTTGCCCCCTTTGGGCTGCACAGATCATTGTCCACAAGAACGTCGGCTAACGTTCTGCAGTCACATTTTGAGAGACGTCAATATGGTCAAATTCAATTGTTCAAACGTTTCGGCAAAACCAATGTTCGTCCATATTTTCAATATCGATTATATTTCCACCGATAATAAAATCAAATAACGGAAAAGCAGAATTAACGCCGTTGTGGCAAGGTTGCTTTTGTCCGAGGTCATGGGGAAACAAAAGCCATGATTAATAAATAAATAAATAAATAAATAAGTAAATAAATAAATAAATACATAAATAATAATATAAATAAATACATAAATAATAATATAAATAAATACATAAATAATAATATAATTTGAAGAACCTAAGTGAATAAGATGATAATTATCACAAGTAGAGGAAGAAGAAAATCCATGAGAAGGTTTATTAAGTAGAGAATATATTAATATATTAGGTTATTCCTCTATTAATTCTATTATCATTATTGATAATATTGTTGAGAATGTAGTTTCCGAAATAATCATAGGTAAGGGGGAGAGATAGAGGAAGAGCGAGATTTACTTGGAAGCTATATAATTATAATATTACTAATATTATTATTACCCAAGCTTATACGAAAAAAGCCATCGAATCTTCACACCTTTTACAATCTAATCAGGTTGTATTTAATCTAATTTTTTACCAATTTCACTTTGTTCCGGCCCCCAAAAAAATCTTCGTACATGCCGTGCTTTGTATACACCTATATATTATCATACATTAACGGTGATACGCAAGCGTCCGAATGTGCAGCTGCTGCGTGTATTCGCAAAACCGCGGGGAGGATTTTTCTCGTCGTTCGTTTCTTTCTCATTCGGGTTTGCGATGTCCCGCTAGTCATTGTTTCCGAGCTTTCTCGCGGTTATTGTACGCAACTGCGGGGACATCGCGAAGTACTCGTGCGAAGGTGGAAAGTGCTGAATAAGAGGACAGCCGAGCGAACGCCCCCGCCCGACGGCGACGGGCGAGAGGGCGGAGGAGAAGGAGGAGAGGGAGAGGGTTTGCTCACGTACTGTATGTCGCGTATATCTGCTCATAAGGTTGCATAAAACCCGAGTCAAAGCCTCGGGCGCTACACCAATATCCGTGTCGGTATGCCGACATATATATATATATATATGTACAATATATATATATGTACATACGCATACACCATATATTTACACAGATGTATATCTATCGGGCGAATAGGTATTATACAGTACGTGCGAGTACGAACGTACGTTTACGTGTTACTCGCACCGGATATGTCGCCGACGATCGATCGAATCTCGGCGACTACGAGATGCGCAAACCCCGCCGCACGTTAAATTCTTTTTTTTTTTTTTTCGCCAATAATACACGACGAACACACACACACGCACACTGACGCTTATAAAACAGATGCATTGTACTCTGCAGACGGGAGATTTACGCGCGTTTGGGAAATCCTTTCAAAATGAAAATTCACGTTATTTATTGTATTTTTTCTCATTTTGTTTCGATATCAATTACGGTGGAATTAAAATTTCGTTGCGTAAGTTTTGAAAAGAATCGACTAGAGAAATAATCTATTCTTCGTTTTTATTATTTATATTTTCCCGTGCGAATTTGAAAAATGAAAAAACAAATTCAAATGACGGAGGAATGAAAAATACGTAAAATTATAACGAAATGATGAATTCCGCGAATGAATAATTTTTGTTTTTCTCACGAATAATAGCGATGGTTTCGACGCACGTGGGATTGACGATTTCTCGGTAGAACGTTGAAATTTTCATTGTTCGGATAATGGCGTACGGAAAATTGTGTAGAGTTGGTGTAAAGACGTTGTCGGGAGTCCCCGCGCCGTATATGGTCAGGATTATCGTTCTGAAACGAAACTTTTGTCATGTGGTTTACACACATATATGTGTATAGATATTATATACGTGTGGGGGATTACGTACAGTCGAGTCTACACGCACGAGCGCAACGTAATTCTACAGTACAAAGTTCCTCTCCGAGCTCTTTGTTCTCCGACAGTTTGTTTCGCGCTTGCGGTTCCTCGAAACGGTTGTGGGCTCAAACCCATGGGTTCAGATACACCCGCATCGGAAGAGGCGCGCGATATTCCGCGTACTCTCGTCGCAACGCGCTTTTTTTATTTTTTTTTTTTAAATTTCTTTCGCGTTCCAAAGGGTCGGCAAAACTGTAGATTACGCGGAAACATGAATCGGACACTTTCGAGAATTTTTCTCGTTCTTTATAAATTCAATAAATTTTATTCCATCAAAATCTCAATAATTTTATGCACAAGAACCATAAACTGTTTTAAAAGAATTAAATACTAATCCATTTCCATTTTTCATTATTTCAACCCGATATTTCTTAAATATTGCCTTTTTTTTTACAAAAAAGAAAATTCCAGAACAAGGTTCTGCAATTCGTCGTCATTACGAACTAACTAATGATTTCGTTTCAAGAAAATAAAAATGAAAATATACGGTTCCTTCCGCGACAAAGGTTTTTTTTGTTCGCGATTCTCGAAATCGTCGCATTGAGAGATATTCTTCTTTCCCGAAGGTATTTTCAGGATCTTAGACATTCGCATCGTCCTTCTTTTTTTGTCCTTACCCAACACCGCTTCGATGTCTTGATGAGGGAGAATCGCGGATCCCGGATGAGAGAGGAATGTTAAGGAATAAGGGCCGGAACAAGTGGAGCTGGGGAAGATGTCGGGTCCGGAGCTGCGATCCGGCGGATGCGGGGGGAAGGAGCCGGAGGGGGAGGGGCGATTTTCGGTCCGCTGAAACGAGTTTCCTCATCTTAAGTAACCTCGAGGAATCTTTCTCGACCGCATAGAGAGAAGAAGGAGGCGAGTCTGCGGGTCTAGACTTTGCTCATTTGCTTTTTTGCTTGGCTCGCGTCCCACCCTCCAGTGAATTCTCCCCTTTTCCCCCTACCCCCACCCCATCCCGCCCCGTGGCAATCGGCTCACGCTGCACAGTCCCTATCGCACTTTTGTTATCCATTCTCCGAGAGATCGTATTCTATTCCCCAACGTCTTCCACGCTCTTGCGTTTTATCCCGCGGAAACATTATTTTTCAACGTGCAATCATGAAATTACTCCCATGAATTTTAATTAAAAGGAAAAAAAAAATTTCGACTGATGAATGATGAGAAAAAAATATGCAATCACTTAGAGAATGATGGGGAAATACCCTGAATAAGGTAAGTCGATGAGGGGTGATTATTACAATTGGAGGAAGAAGAAAATTTATGAAAAGGTATTTAAGTAGAAAATATATTTTTAATAATAATAATAATAATAATAATAATAATAATAATATCTCTGTTATTATTCTAAAGATATTATTATAATTAATATTATTATTGTTATTATTATTATTCTGATCTTATTTGTTAATTATTTCTTCCATCATTTTATTGCTTCCAAGTAAAACTCGATCCTTCTCCATCTCTCCGCCCTCTCCTATAATTATCTTAGAAAATACATTTTTATCAATATTAGTATTATTATCGATAATATTGATAAAAATATATTTTATAAAATAATCATAGGACAGGAGGAGAGATGGAGAAGAAGCAAGCTTTACTTGAAAGCTATAAAATGATGAAAAAAATAATTAACTAAAAATATCAGCAATATAACAAAACTGATCCGACATTAAATCACAAACCGAATAATACACCCATAGAAATATTCAAAAACAGTCGTCGTAATCCCTCCCCCCCCCCCCCCCCCCCCCCCCCCAACACTATTACAGCAAAGGTCGCCGAGAGGGAGGGTTCGGGTGGAGGGTTACAGCAGTAAAGCTTCAAAGTTGTAAAAGCCATTACGTATACATAACGTGCGCCGTTCGGTTGCGCCTATTAACTTCGTAAATATCTGTTTACCACGTAGTATAATATCCCTTAGACTATACCGCGGTTATACCTATTACTCTGCCAACTATTAACTACGTAAATATACGATATATATCTATACACACACAAACACGTATTTATATACATATATATATATATATATATTTGTGTGTATATAATATACGTGAACCATACATCGCTGGAACACGAGTGCACGATGGTTAAAACATGAAGGGACTCACAGTGCAGCTAAGAAGCTCTTGAGTTACAGAAGCGTGCACACGGTGGCAGCGGCGCCTTACCACCTCTGCAGCGAGGTCTTCCGCAACTCGGTGGCTGCGCTTCGCAGTCTCGAATTTGCAGAAGCGAACTTGGTAAAGCAACGTGAGTAGATTTACTCGGTGGAAAAGCTATTACGGCCCGATTCACCGTTTCAAACACGTTGAAACTTTGAGTTTATGGATATATCACGGGTGGGGAAGGTGAGGAGGGTGTAGGAAGCATCTCATATCGCGGCGTTAACGACGTTCAAATGAGATTTCGTCCTGTGTAAACTCTTCTTCGTCCCTTTCTGCTCTCGTGGATATATATTAGACTGTGAATTGATTATTCGATGAGGATTTTTGGTTCATGAGATATTGGAAAAATTCGATTTCGGGCGATAATTTCGGTCTTAGAGATTGATAGCGATTCCGAATAATCAATCTACTGAAAATGCGATTAGTATATTTGAGGTATATTTCATTTATGTAAGTTAATATATTTACTAAATTATAAATAAATATTTATAATTCTCAATCGGTCTTTTCGATTAACGAAGTTTTATCTATTGGAGAAATTGAGTTTGAGTTTTTATGTTGATGGGATTAGAAAAATTAGACGAATTTTATGGTCGTCTGAGCATATTCTTAATAGGACAACTCTCTCCCTCGTCTTTTTTTCTTTTTTATCGAATTTTTTTTTAACGCCGTCACCAAAGTGGGAACTTGACGTGCTAATGAAAAGAAATTCTCAAAGTTAATAAGCTAGTTCAAAGCCAGCTACGTGGAGCAAATTTTCGCAATAACCGTTGGAGAGGTCGTGAGCTTTGACGCATAAAGCGCTGAACGCGATTACTAATTTTCACAACCGAGAGATGATTAAAAAAAAAGGATTTAGTCTATCAAAGGCCAAGCCGCGTTTATTCACGCTTTTCGGCAGCTCGCCGTTATCAAATATAAGTCGATGATTTTATCATAGACCAAAATGCAATGAATTAAATTTTTTACTCAAACTTGTCATTATAAATTATTTTCATGGAACGGATTAATCTTAGCCGCGGGTAAAAATTAACCCTATTAAAATTAATTAATTTTGGCACTTCGAGCTGTGTTCGTTTCTACTTTTCTCTTCTCCACAAATTTCAAGCCTCAACCTTAAACGTGCTAATGAAAAAAATGCAATATTTTGCATTTTACTGGAGAAAAAAATCAACAAAATTTCATCGAAACTTACATCGAAATTTAATAAACCGAGTACCCGGAAGATAATCCTTTTCTCCAGCTATTTCGTTCTGTCGTATTCCATACAACTTTTCAAATCGGACTATTGTCGCACTATACACATATATACTACTTTTTCACTTATTTCTTTCCTCATTCATTCTCCGTATTTATTTTTCCGCGAGGGAATTTTCTCGTCGACGTTGCCGAGGAAGCGGCCCCGGGCTAATTTTCCAACTTATTTTCTCGAACCTCGTCTCGGAATCTCGAACGAAACTATATTAGCCAACCTTCTCTCAAAGCAGATCTTCCAACGCAGAAGAAATGTTCCTTTCACCGAAGTCATATAAAAGCGTAATTCAAAAATTTATTATTATTATTTTTATTATTTTTATTATTATTATTATTATTATTATTATTATTATTATTATTATTATTATTATTATTATTATTATTATTATTATTATTATTATTATTATTATTATTATTATTATTATTATTATTATTATTATTATTATTATTATTATTATTATTATTATTATTATTATTATTATTATTATTTTTTAATTTCAAGGCGAACAGCATTATTAGTTAACTTTTTTTCCTCTTGGGAAATTTTTTACAGTGTCGCAGAAACGAAAAAAAAAATTGAAAAAAACAAAAGAAATTAATGACAAAAGTAAATCTTCGGCGACGATAGTCCGTGCACGATTCATCATCAGCGTCTCAGGATTGTCGTCGTCGTCGATGGTTGTCGCAAATCGAACAATTCTCAACACGCACCAGTGAAATCATTGTATTCTCGCCGAGGCGGTTTTCGTCGTCTCCTTTGTTCGAGGATCCTCGGTTATTGCGCGAATACCGATTGGTTGAATAATCCTGAATCTGAATATGCATGGAGTTTTCCCAACCGCGTCTCGGTTCTCATTAAAGATTTATTTTCTCGGAATTATGATATTGGGGTTTTTATTGGGTTAAATTTTCTCCCGTCATTATTGATTATTGGAAATATTGTTATTTAATTAGATTATCGACGTGGATTTGATCGCTAAGAGTGTGGCGAGTTATTAATTTACGATAATTCAGACTTTTTTAAAACTTTTTCTTTTCATGAAGATTGAATTATTCGAGAGAAATGAAAAAAGAAAAAATGGCAATTAAATTGCGAATTATTTTTTTTGCGACGAATATATGTGGAGTTGGTTTATCAATGAATCGATCAACAATGAATTCAATATTGTGATTTATTATATATTCATTCTATAAATATCGGTCCAATTAGTATTTTTTCTGAAATGAAATTTTTCTCTCATTAAAAATGAAATATTTGTTTTTTTTTTAAATCAAAAATTAATATCGTCAATTGTAGCTTTTTATAGTAAGAACATTGTTCACAACAATACTTTATTAGACGAGATTGTACAAGAATACAATGCATTCACGTATTGTGTACGATGCCATCATTCCGGATTTCAAATCGTAAAGAAGTATCTCACAAATATCAGAATAAATGTTCTTCTCTCGTCCGAATGCATCAAGACCTTTTTCTTGGAAATTCAACTTCCAATAAAAAAAAATTCTCTAGCATTTTATTGTAAAGAGAATGATATAGAGATAGCTCATGATAGATCGCGAAAATTGTGAAAATAAAAGCCAAATTTGAAAAGCGCGACCTTTTACGCCCGAGTTAGGTTGCTCTAATTTCATTTTCGTACTTTCAAGGACCCAAACTAACGTCTGAAGGTGCAGCGCCGCAAAAAAATAGAATTTTTTTTTTTGAACCTGTCGAATACACACACGGGGTGAAGATCTTCGGTGCTGGCAAACGTCTGGTTTCCATGACGGAATATAAACCGAGTTCGCGAGCCGCACGTCTCGTAACATCAGTAATATCCGCACGGGCTGCTGCTGCTGCTGTTGCTGCTGGTGATGGTTATAGCCACTGTTCCAGGTGTTACCGGATGTCGGTGGTTCACGTGGTCGTTTAACCGCAGCGACTGCTGCTTCTCGGCACATGAAAGCCGCCCCGGTGCTTCTGGCAAACTTTAAATTGCCTCCAACGATCGGCTCGCATTCGAATCACTCTTAAATCTTGTAGATAACACACGTACCGCTCTCGCATCCACGTTCATGTGTGCACAGGACGTACCAAATCGTGTCCATCTAGCCGTGACCTATTTTTTGTTCTTCGTTTATTTCCATACTTTTCTTCCCTGAATTAATGTCCAACAAAAATCAACAAGCTTCCTCAAAATCGACAAAGCTTCCTCGGCAACTTAGAAATGGTTGAAGTTACAAAAATCTTGAGGAGTTTAATTTTTTTACTTGAGAATTTCTGGTTTTTGTTTGTTTTTTTGGTCTTCAAAAATTTTTGGGGTGGATTATTTTAAAACATTTGTCGGAACGGTTGAACATTTATGAAACTCGACTTGATACACTCTTGAGTATTGATTCAGTCGTCGATATTTTTGTTTTTTTCGCTATCCACACATTGCACTGCGGGTCAATTATTTTTCGGTCGAAGAGGAATAGCATAAAGAACGTAATTGAAGCGAGCAGATCCACTTTTGTCGGAACGACTCGCACGAAAATATATACCTCGGATATAAAAATAAAAAACATAGCCCAAAGAAAAAAAAAAGTCAAAATAGGACACGTCGTATCAAGCGAGAGCTTTTTCATTTCGCGGTGCATGCACGTGCGCAGGTAGTGCGACGGGTTGCAGCAGCGTGGATAATAGACGCTCTCGCAAGCTCCGTTATGTGAAATACGAGATTGGCTTCTGCAACGCGTTCGTATATCTCCGGATATTGCGACAAGCTTCCGTTTCCTCTCTCGCAGGCATCGAAGAAAATTTTAATTCCATCTCACGAGTATCTCTCGGGCCGAAATAGTTTGACGGACGTGACACCAAAACGAATTTTCGAATTCTCCGAATTTTCAGATCTTCTCGTAATTGGCTCGCATACTGACGTGCCGACGATTTAAACCGAACGAAGGATAAATATAGTTTTGCCCTTTATCTGTTCGTTTATTGCGGAATGATCAGAGATGATAGCGCGAGAATTAATTAATCACGTTTCTTTATATGGCCGTTCATTCGTATCGATTATCCGAATGAAAATAACGAATAAAAATTCTCGTCCAATGGAAAGTCGATCGATGAAATAATTTTTTGTTTCCGTGTATTGAATGATAATGATGATGATAATAATAATAATAATAATAATAATTATTATTATATTATATAATTATAAAATAATAATAATAATAATTATTATTATTATTAATATTATATTTATATTAATATAATATATTAATAATAATAATAATAATAATAAGTATTATTATCATTATTATTATTATTATTATTAAATTCGATATCTGAAAAAAAGAATTTGTCGATGATAAAATAATGAAGATTTTGTTTTTATTTTCCAACACAATATGAATTTCACTTTCTATAGAAAATCATTTGTTCCCAAATATTTGATTCTATTCTTATATATTTATTTATTTCAATCACATTTGAATTATTTTTCATTTTTTTCTCTTTCAGTCGTTATTTGGTTTGCAATTGAGATAAAAAAGCTGCATCGATGCGTGCGTATCGCAGATTTGATTCGGTCCAAAAATTCGAGTATGGCAAATATTCACGCCTCTGACGACGTTTCCTTTCGGGGGGGGGAAGAGTCTGCGTGACTTTGCCTATCGATCCGGATATTTCGCTTGCGGCTGACAGACTTTTCTTCGCTTTGTATTTCTGCGTTCCTCCGCGTCTCCCGAGCTACGTCGCTCGCACCACGTATGCCGATACGTCGCGTATGTGTTATATATGCAAATTTTCGCCGATTCGACTCGTTCATTCCGGTCTCGACGATGGATTCTTCTGCCCGACGGCGGTTGATTGTCCTCGCGATGGAATTTCGCGCCGTACTCGGTGGTTTGGGGACGATTGAGGTTCACACGTCTGTTCTTTGGCATCGTGCATTTTATTGACGATGGAATATAAACGTCGTGCTTTCGTCGTTCGGAAAATGTTTTTATGTAACGCAAACTTTTTTTCGTTGTATAACAACATTTTCTCGCTATTTCGTGAGCGTTTGCGGAAGGCAACATAGAACTTTTCGCGACTCTCGACCGTTCGTATGGTAGATAGTACGCAAAAGTGCACATTTAAATCCAAGGATGTCAATATTGCCCGTTTATTCCTGTTAAGTCTTTGCAGAACAAACGACCGGCGAACGGGAGACAAATCAGCTCAATCGGTTTCGTGTCACATGGACTGACAAAGTAGCAACGACATTGTGTCATTGTGCTTCCAATTTTGCTTGAGAGAAACAAATTGGCGGAAACCAGCAGCGAGGATTTAATTTTCCGTTAAATGCTTTTAATTCAATATGTTTTTGAGTGGCGGGGCGCGGGAGGGGGGGGGGGGGAGCTCCGCCTCTGGGCCCATGGTTTTGTTTCAAGAAGTATTGTGCGCACCATTGAGACAAGGTTTTTTTTATACCCAACTTTGTCACCTTGGTATACAATATACGATATGTTTACGTTGATTTTTTTTCTTTTACGCTGTTCGTATTTTTTCGTCGTGAGTCATACATTTTGTATTATAAAAACCTTATTCGGACGATGGATCTGGTCGTCGTTTTTACATTTTTTAAAGACGTTTTTACAATGCTCTACTTTTTCCTGGAAAGCTTATATTATTATTATTCCACCGGCTCTCAGTTTTATAATTTTTCCAATAATGATAAGCTATTTAAATGCGACCGCATATGAAAAAATAACCACGCGATCCACAATGATTAAATAAACACACAACACACACAAAGATAAATATGATAATTAATGAAAATGGAATAAATGAATACAAAAACAAATTTTTCATGTAAATAAAAAAAATGCATTTGATTGACTACGACGAAATGCAGTCGTTTATTTTTTCCTCGGTGCATCGATCGGAAAGTGTCAGAACCGTGCAGACAGACATACCAAACTGCGATATAATGGTTCGATTCTCGGTAAAGTGTGTACCGTGCTATTACCATGTAGTACTAAGCTTACTGCGAAGAGCGCGTGTCGACTTCTCCTTCTCCTTTTCCTTCCTTTCTCTTTTTTTCGAAAATGCAGGCAAAGGGTTTGCCTCGCTTATCGTCCGATTATTGATTTTATTTATTTATTAATTTTTTTTTTTTCAACTGGCAGATTTTCTTGAAGACATTTTTCGTTTGTTTTTCATTCAATGTAACTTTAAGTGCTTAAAGATGATTCATTTATTCCAAAATCATATGACAAACTGTCAGAACAAGAAAAATGAGATGAAAAAGTAATAAATTAATTCTTCGAATGTTCATCAAAATAAGTAAATAAATTTTTTTGAAATTTAAATTCGAAACCAAATTCAAAAAAATATTTCACAATAACAAGACAGCCCAGTTTTTATTCTCGAAAAAGATCACATATCTCTTGCAGAGTTTCACGATCCTACCCAGAATTATTTTACGCGGAAAAAATCCTTCGCAAATAACACGAAAATACATCTCTATTGTGCATACATGCGTTGTCCTAACCAAACCTCACCGATGTTTCCACGTAAATAAAGTCGTGAATAGAAAATATGCTCGTCGCATGCACGCAGACGTAAAATCAAAATGTAGGTACACGACTAATGCAATATCACCGTAAAAGGAAGCCAGATACAAAAGTAACATCACGCATCGGTATTGCAGTATGCACGCCATACTCGTTTTACAATAAGCACCATAAACATATATACATACAAAAAAATATATAAAATACTCATATATGCTCCGGCAATGCATCGTATACTTACGTGACGAGGTGGTGCATACATATGGGGCGAAACGCGCCGGATCGCATAATTGAAACCCTGCTATGCCCCAACGTGGTCATTTGCAAACAAAAATTGCGTTTCTTCCAAAATTGCAATGTATGAATTTTCGATTAACTTTGATGGACGATCAATTTTTCGATTACTATCTATTATTATCTTTATGAAAAAAAATAATTAAAAGATCGATCGTCTATCGAAAAATAATCAAAAAATCGTTGTTTCGCAAGATTGATTCGATTTTTCTTTTGTAAACATAAGGAGCCATCGCCTATACATCAAAATAAAAAAATAAATCTCGAACTTTTCGATTCGGACGGAGAAAAACAAACGGAAAAAAAAAATCATCCACCCCTTCGGAGAATATGAGGGTATCAATGCGGCGATTCGGCGCACTTGGCCCCATACACCTACAAATATAGATATAACGCACACGGAGAGGCAAAAGAAGCGCCGTGAGAGGTGGTCATCGGGGGCGCGAGCAAACCCGGACCGGTACCAGCGGTTCAGTCAATGCCTCCCCCCCCCCCCTTCCTCCCTTCCTCACCCTCCTCCCTCTTTCTCTCGTCCGTTGGTTCGCCAACAATTCCAAGAAACTTTATAGTATCGCGCGGTTACGTACTTGCAAGCGTTCACAACTTGTGCTCGCAACGCTCGTGCGGTTTGCCGGATACGTGTTTTCACTTGGTTCGGTACGGCCGACTCGACGTGCTCTACGAGATTCTTTCCTCACCTCTTTGCTGTCCGCACGTACGTGCATATACGTCTTACATACTCGCATCTATATAAATGCACATATCTATACGGCGCGTATGGAAGGTGAGCATGGTTGCACCACAGCCCCGCCGCTCTTGTCGCATCGTACCCCATCGTCCATGGTCCACCACGGCTCTCCTTCTCGCCCTTCCGACCCTCCTCTTTCTCCTCGTGCTCGTTGCAAGCAAAATTTTCTCTCGTGTCTCGGATGGTTCTCTTTATTTATCCGCTTCGCTCGACCATCGTCGAACACGAGAAAACACACGCACGTGAACTACGTGCGTGACCATCGCGAAACGTTTCCAACGCGGCGGCGGCGTCGTCGCAGCCGACGACGCCGCCGCCGCCGACGTCTCCGACGCTCGCGCGGCTTTTCCGCGTAAAGACCCGTCGTTGCGAGCAACGAGGACGATAATTAGGTGTCGCGCGAGGTTGCGAGAAACCAACTGCATTTCCTCCCGCCACGACTTTTCGAGAAAAAATGTACCTATTGAGAAATCCTCGTGTGTTATATATATTGATGTGCTGTCCTTTGTGCTAAGGTGGCGGGGGTAGTCCAGGTTCGATGAGGAAATTTTTCATCATTGTTCATTCGCTGGATTCCTGCCCCCCCCCCCCCCCCCCTCTTGGTGAGCCGAAGCCCTCGAGAGTTTTAATTACCGCAATGGATTTGGATTAATTTCGCTGTAATACGTAGAAGCAGTCGCGCGAATTGGTAGGATAGATTTTCCGAAAAAAAATGTCTGTAGCGAAGGCTATTATTATTATTATAGTTATTATTGAGTATTATTATTATTTATTTATTATTATTATTATTATTATTATAGTTATTATTGATCATTATTATTATTATTATTATTATTATTATCATTATTATTTTTATAATTTTTTATTATTTATTTATTATTATTTTTATCGTGTCGGATTTTTTATTCTCAGGGAGAAATCTTTTTGGTAAAACTAACTATCAACCCTCTTCTCTATTTTTATCAATTTCCTTTTTTTCCCTCATTCTTATTTACTTTTTGTTGGTTTTTTTCCCTCTTTTTCGAATCCTCTTGCCTCCATCGTTCTCGGGATGCAGGATCTTTTACCGCAGCCTTATCCGAGTGACTCCTTCCACTCCCGAGTCCGCAGGACCAGACGCAAATTAGCGGAGCCGCCCGCGATACGATCTGGCCGAGTGGGCCCGGCGAATCCTTCTCTCATCCATAGGTATACCTCTTTCGTAGATGTATACATGTATAAATATATACAAGCATACAGAAGATACTACACACTTTTAATACCCCGAGTTTACCGTCACAGTCGGTCCACTCCACTACTTTCCCTTCCACCTCGCAGGACTCTCATTTTTTATTTACCTTTTTTTTTAAATTTAGTTTTTTTTTCCTTTTTGTCGTGGGGTTTTTTGTTATCTTTTTTTTTAATTCCCCAAGCACGTTGTATTACATTTCACGATGGAGGCCCCCGGGCTGCTACTTTTGCACCAAAGACTTTTGCTCGGCGAATGTACGATCCGGTGGTTCGACATCGAATTCCATGTCGACGATCGTCGGCGCGTTGCTGCTGCTAGTCCTGCTACTCGCTACGACTTTACGTCTTCTTTTATTGCCTCTTTTTTTGGTTCGTCCTATAGAACGTGAGGAAATATCTATTCATCTAATTATCTATTTATTTAACCATCTATCCGTGTATTTATTCATCTACCCGATTGTTCATTTATTTCTCGATTTAATTATGCACACGTGCATTTATTTATTCATTCATATATTGATGTATTTATTTCTCGATTTAATTATCTCTATAGCCATGCCTATCCATCTATTTATCGGTTGATCTATTTATCTATCTGTGTATCCATTGCACTATCAATCTATTCATGTCTATCTATTTATTTATTTATTTAATTATTCATTTATTTATTTATTTATCCTGTCTATCTCATCTATCTGTCTATCCATTTATTTGTCCATTTATCCATCACGGAAAAATCGATAATTTTTAATTGGATTCAATGCAAGTAGATCAGTAGAAAAAGTTATAAATACCTGAATGAGGCGATCGGGCTGATATTTATACTTAACAGAAACATCGATTCCAACTGATCGAACAATTTTTCTCACGTGCCAATCCAATAAAAAATATATGCAATCATCGCTGAACCTCTCAAAATACTCCGATTGGGCTCATTTCAGTTTTTTTTCCCAGAGAAACAAACATTTTCTCCGCAAATATCATAGTTCAGAACATTGTAAGAGAAAAAAAACGAGAAACGAAACCTTTCACCCATGAGCTAGGTTTCCCAAATTTCCGGTGAGTACTTTTGACAACCCAAACTAACCCTTAAGGCAGCAGCACCAATAAAAATAGGAAAAAAAATCCTCAACCACTCTAATAAACATATATTATATACATTCTTTACTCCATTCTTCATACTCTCCAGTTCGAATGTGTCCGAGCGATATCTCGAGTGCAACAGCGGCGAGGATATCGCCGCAAGTTTCCGAGTACTCGCCAATCTTGCAGAAGAACGGAAGGACAGGATGCCGGGATCGGGTGGGAGGAGAAGGGGGTGGCGGGAGCAAGGCGAAGAAGCGGAGAGGCGGGTAAAACGTATAGGCGGAGGCCGAGCTCTCTCGGACTTCTCACGCAGCAGTGAGCTCTCGGGCCCGGAGCGCAATTATCCCTTTCCAGAAGACAATTACGCTTTTCAAGCGTCGCGAGCCCGCGCGCGCGCGCGCGACCTCGTTCCTCCCGCGGTCTCCCCGGCGCGGCTTCTCTTCGGCTCGCAACGCTTCGCTCCTTCTCCTCCCTCTCCCCCCTCCCGCCCGGCCCTCCGCGGGTTTCCCGCACCTTCGGGGACAAAAAGCACCCGGTCTTGCACCGGACTGTGCAAACCCCCAGAGGGCTTGCGCCGGGGAACGGAGACGAATAACGAGGACACACTTTTCGGGCTGAATACGCGCGAATGTGCGATCCAACCCCCTTCAACCTTCGTCCCTCGTCGACGATCGCCGGGAGATTGTGAAAGGAGGTTGAAAATGAGTGAAAAAAAGAACAGACTTTTCAGTGAGACGGGGGAAAAAAAATGTGATAATAAGCGCGGGAATGAAGTCGCTTGGGTAGACTTATGTTTTTAAAACAGTTTTTCTGTTTCTTTTTCTTTTTCTTTTCTTGGTTTTGTTCCTTGGTTTCGGAGTTCGACCTGGCTGAAATTTTTCTGCAGAATTGTTGTTTTACTTTTACTTTTTCTTTTTAATGTTACATTGTTCGGTAATTGGGAGTTTTTATTGTCGGTGGGAAGTGAAGAAATGGGGGTTTTTGTTTTGTTTTTTCAATGACGAATCTAAAAGCGAATGTCTTTAGTAACTAGTCTCTTGATTTTCAACTACCCAACCATAAAAGACAACTGAGATAATTCCATCGATTTTTCTCCTCCCATTCCTCCCACAATCATCGAAACAACAACAAAAACAATTTGTTTTCCTTTTCGAACTAATTCCCTCTCTTATTTTCAAATTAATCCCAAACTCGTCAACTTCTGTTTGCATCGCGAGAATATCCAAAAATTTTGCAAAAACAATGAACAAATAACTCGAATTTTATTTCGAGAATTTTATCCCGAGACGATTAAGTCGTAAGTGGTTTCGACGTCCTCCCTCCCACCCGTCCCCTCCCTGACCGCCCTTCTCTCGCTGTCCCTTTTTCGCGCTCCATTCGAAAATCGTTACAAACGCGATGGCAATGCAGGGGCTCTCGTCGATGAATGCCCCCTGTGGCACTCGCACACGTTTGACGAACGAATTTCCAGTTTCGAAGGACCCTCCGTGCTCGTCGATTCCGAGAATCGTCGAAAAATAATTGACGACCGGCGTGCAGAGCAGTCGCATACATGAAAGACCGTGGATGCGCGAGTCCTGCGATAGCGGTCGTCGTTACGATTGTGGCGGGAGTAACAGCCCTCCTTCCCCTCCCCCCACATTTCTCTCTCTCTCTTTCTGTCTGTTTCTCTATCTCTCTCTCTCTTTCCCTCCTAAAACATATTTCCCTCTCGCTCTTCCAAAATAAACCCCCTCTCTCTCTATTTCTTTCTCTCTCTCTCTCTCTCTTCGCCTCCTAAAACATATTTCCCCCTCTCTCTTCTAAAATAAATCTCTCTATTTTCCTCTCTCTCTCTTTCTCACTCTCACTCTCTCTCTTTTTCCCTCCTAAAATATATTTCCCTCTCGCTCTTCCAAAATAAATGTCTCTCTTTCTCTCCCTCTCTCTCACACTCTCTTTCTCTCTTCCCCTCTCTGTCTCTCCTCGCATTGGGCCTACAGTCTTTCGAGCGACGACTGTGTATATGCTCTTCCATATATCCCACGTGCGCGCTCGATCTCGCCCAGAGATCCATTTCGAACGAGGGCGAACGGGCAATCTTCCACTTTTCTCTTCGTAGAATCGTTTAGAAAAAAGAAAAGAAAAAATAAATATAAAATTATAAAACACGAGAGAGAGGAGACAGAGGATGAGAATGAAACGGTGGGAATGAGCTTACGAGTACGAATTGACGCAACTACCCGCACGCATGCTCTCTCACGCACACCCTATTTCGATGATTCAATGTACACGACGTGTTTGTATGAAATATGATAAGCGGAATGTAATACGTGCGTTTGTATGGATGTGCGAGTACGTATTTCCGTGCAATAGGCGAAGCAGGTCGTCTCGCTCTGTTTACGTTGAGGAATTTTTATGATCGCAATCGTGGCTCTGATCATTCGAAACTTATGAAAAGAGAGTAATGAACCTCGCTACGACGTGCAAACTTAACTTTACTTAATTTTGTCAAATTGAATAATTATAATTTTTATTGATAAAATAAATTCGAATAAAATGGAAGATTGTCGAGAAAATTTTTCAAATTGAAACGCCGAATCGTGACAAGTTGCTGATTAAAAATCGAGGATCAAACGTCGAATAATTACTCGAGGCTCGATGAATAAAAATATAATGATTCATTTATTCATCTATCACCTAACCAATCACTTATGGAATTAATTATCATTTTATTTGGTAATAATAATTGATTGGTTTTCATCTATTAATTTATAGTTATTATTATTATTATTGCCGCCCGGTCGCCAATAATAATAATTATAATAAATAACAATAATTATAATAAATAAATAATAATAATAGCAACAACAATAATAATAAATAAAAATAATGAATAACAAAGGCAGAATATAGTCCATTCAATTCATTATTATTTTCACGTAAACCAGTGTCGCGATGATTACTCAGAAAGTTACGTCGAGTAACGCGTCGACGTATGCCGACCGTTCATCACCCGCGCGATATTACATAATTTGTATCCTCGTTCGACTGGGTTGCTCGTAGCTTAATTTCTATGACTCCGGACCGTTCTATGATTCCTCTACGTGTTGGTCCATTCGACGGTTCCCGGAACTTAGCACGCGCTCGCGCGGGCGCGCGTCCGTGCGCTACGTGTGGGTTATTTGCAGCGATAAAGAGGTCGACCGGCGGCAAATCGGCTTCGAGCTTCCCAACCTAACCGCTTTTGCGTTCGACCGGCTTTGCTGCCTCCCGGACTCACGTATTAAGCATTTCGCGAAATTGCCTGGTTACGTAACGACTACGTCTCTGTTCACGCCAACGCTGAGGTGAATAATGCGAATCCGCATTGCACGGATTTCGTTCACAATTTCAAATTTCACCGCGAATTCAAGCTCGTCCCTCGAAGCTTTGTGTTTTCATTCGAGTTTGATACGTTCGATGTTCTCGATTGTTCGGACGATGCCCGCCTTAACAGTTGACGAATCGGAACGTGTATTCGTGAACTGTTGAAAGCTTTGGGATGATTTATCCATTCTGGCGATGTCTGAGAATCTGGACGATATTTGAGTGTGTGTTTTTTGTTGGATTTATGAGTTACGTCTTTTTAGATCTCGTTCCGAACCTGTACGTTTATTTGTATGTATTGTATATTTATTTTTTAAAAAACCTCTTTCTCATCAGATCTCAAAAATAAAATCCCAAAAATCATATTTTTCCAACCGTTTATTGGCATCCATTTACGCTATCACCCGTCAAATTCGTTTCGTCTACAATGTATGATTGTTCCATCGACTCATGCTCTCTCCCAACCGGAATTTCACGGATTTTCCGGTTAATACGGTCGAGCTTTTAGCCGCAAACTGCCACAACACTAAAAATGAATGAGTGTAAAACACGTGTTCGACGGTCGTTACTTTGTCGAGGCGGTGTGTAAACGGCACGCGAGTCTACAACCGAGATAAGTGACTTCTCTCGCGCATATACTCGTGTATACACGTTGCCGGGCGATGGAATAGCATTATAGATAGTAACTACCCATGATGTTGCCGCACGCTGTTGCTGAGATGCTGCTGATGCGCACAGCTTCCTCGCCCTTCTCCTTCAGCCTCGGTTCGCACAGCCCGGCCTCTTTGCACCGGTGAATTGCAGACGCTGCGTGTGCAGTCGAGCGTTCTAACGGACGGGATAGAGCCCAGGCGCACTTATCTCGGTCTCGAATGGTTTGATCACTTAAATTACCGGCTGTGGTGGTGGATACTTAGTATCCCGCGGCGGGCTTGTTCAGTGATTACTCTCGCTTCGGTCGATGAGAAATTCCGGAACGATAATTGTGCGATAAATATTGAATTTCGATATTCATTTGGTTTGTTTGATTTAGTTTCGTTGTGTTATTAATTTTTTTACTATTGTATGCATTTTCGGAACGGTTGCAATCGCTTCCGTTCTTTCTCTCTTTTGGAGTTTTTTTTCTTGGGTTATTTTTGACTATTGATTGGGTTCGTATTGGTACGATTTTGTTGAGTTTAAACCATAATTTGATTGTGATAAGTGAAAGAGGAAGAGAGAAATCTAGGTTTTGCTGCCAAATTTTGAGATTCAACCGGAAGTACCCTGTAGGTTTTGATTCAATTAATGCGTAGTAGTAGCAGTAGTAAATGTCTTTATTGGCTATGATTTAAATCAGCATCTGCTGGTACAGTATTCTTTCCTTTTTTCCCTTAACATTAGCAATCATATGAGGTCAGAAAAAATATGTATTCCACAAAATGATTGGAAGTTCAAAATATCTATCCCGTCCCGATGCAAATGATATATCATATATATTCTCGGATCCACATCACCGCGAGTCATTACTTGCCATTAATAATCAGTCACACGTTTATTCGCTCGATAATTTTGTCTCACAAGAAATTCAGCGCAATTATCGAAAGCGACTATTCGTAATCCGTAAATCCAGAGCTTCATAGAGAGCAGCGCGGGGGCGGGTGTGTGCTTGTCCGGTTGATTCGAGCGCGGGTCTTTACACACCCGCACATACACTGAAACACACACAAACACATGCACAAGCAAAGGCGACACCGCCAAAACCATCGCAAACGACCGACCACGAAGCCACGAACGGTGCTTACGGTAAACAGAAGCATCGACCGAGCACCGCCACGATACCAGCCGGCGAGCTTTTCGCGTCCCAGTAAACTCTGAGGTCCATGAGATTATTCATCCGTGTGCTTTCGGCTGCGTTGCTTTTCCCAATTCGTGATATAAACGCGTGGTCGTCTTACACAGCAAATTGCTATGTTTGTTGCCTAGGTTGTAGCTATGCGAAGATGCTGCGAGTCGATTGTATGCGGAGAAATACAAACGCTCCTGAGGGTGGCTTCTATGAGGTGAGATTTCACGAAGCTGTAGATACGGCCGTGCTCGGGCGAGGGAATACACAGAATTTCCAGATGCGAGAGAGGGAGAAAGAGAGAAGAAGAGAAGAGGGAGAAATTTACTTTAGAAGAGCGAGATGGAAAGATATTTCGTGAGAGAAAGAGAGAGAGAGAAAGAGAGAGAGAGAGAGAGAGAGAGAGGGAAATTTATTTTGGAAGAGCGAGATGGAAAGATATTTTATGAGGGAAAGAGAAAGAGAGAGAGAGAGAGAGAGAGAGATAGAGATTTGGCTTTGCACAGCACTCGTCAACAACTCTCTGCTTGGCTTGTGGACTACGATTTCGCTCACACGAGCTTTACCCAAGCAATGTGTAACAAAATTCTACACAAATTTCGCCATCGCGTACTCATTACGAGCGCCCCCGGCGCATGTGCTTTGTTTCACGCTTGCAACTTTGAAGCCGGAGTTTGAATATTCGACGCATATTTTTATGTACATCAATCGCGTACTGGTGAACATTTTTCAACGAGTATATTTTTATCACATAAAACTTTTTTTAATTATCGAATTTACCGTATGGAAGTGGAATTTCGAATTTTTACGTATTCTTGCACTCATCGAAAACTCTTTATTATTATTACTACAATTGAAATAAAATTTCAGTCTGATTTGTTTATTCTCGCGTTAAAGAATTTTGGTTAATCATAATACTAATAATGATAATCAATAAGTAACACTATAGTTATTATTATTGTTAATGACACAGCTCATACTCAAGAACGACCAGATGAGACAGAAATTTCATTCAATAATAATAACAATAATAATAATAATAAGAACGACAACGACAACAACAATAGTGGATATGGTAATAATTATTATAATTATTTTGAGGTTATTAGATCGATAATTTCCAGGGAAATATCTAATAAACGGTTATATTTATTTTCCAGGTATAAGGACAATAGAGCATATCCATGGCCCGGAGGCGAGAGCCACTTTATTCTCTATCCGGAAAGCGCCAATCAAACGATCTACACGCAGGAAGTGAGATCCTCCGATGCCGGAAGATATTCGTGTCGTGCGAGAAACGACACAACGGCATTGGAAGAGGACATAACTCTGGAAGTTCTCGGTAAATAATGATTTTACGTTGATGATAAATCAATCTAACACCAAGCGCTTCGCTATTGATCAATCAAACGGTATTTTAATATTGCGTGATAAAGCGTTGTTTCGCGTCGACGTTTATCTCTCGTACGAAAAACGAGAAGGGCTCTTGCATGCGTCGCGAAATTCTGCAGTCGATCGTTCTCGTTTTTACGATTCCGTAGAAATTTACGAACCCTGTCTGTATGTCACAGTTCTCCCATTCTCTCATTTATGTACCGATTAAGATGAAATTTCGTGAACAGACGTAGATCGATGATCCAAAAACAGAAATGATAACAAGGGTATAAATAAATAAAATATTGACCTCCCTGACGCAGATTAAAACGTGAAATTGACTTTTTTTTTGGCTCACTCCATCGAATGAGGTATTTTTAATCGGTATCTTCAAATGCAATTTGAAATGTTTTGAGATCTTTTCATTTCAACCCCTTCAGACACGAGATATTCGCTTTCAAAGTCGTCATCAGAGTTACACCCCCCCCCCCCCCCCCCTCCAATTTTTAAACTGTCGATTCAAAAAAACGGAGAAAATTCCAGAATTTTTCTAATTAATTCCACTATTTCTAATTAATAAAAATTAATTTTATTTGTAAAATCTTTGCAATACATTTTTTTCTTTCTATTTTATCTTGTTTTATTTTGTTTTATTTTATTTTTTAACGGAGTAGAGCATTTCCGTATTGTTCAGACTCGTATTCTAAAAGATATACCGTGTGTCGGCGTTGAACCGTTTGTGCACGCGCCTTGTTTCGCAGGAGAGGACGCAGCTGGTTACACGGGAAAGCCATTATCCACGTACAAACCGGCCTCGCAAATGTTACCGCTCGGAGCTTCGGCTCGGTTGTTCTGCGAGGCATATCTCGGACGCGTAGATCTACCGGACACGAGGAACTCCGTTATTTGGTCCAAAGTCGGGAGCAATTTGACACTACCTAATCACGGCAGAATATCGCAACATCGAGTATCCAGGTAAACACACTTAATTTACAATCAATTGTTCTTCTTTTTTTCCTTACATTCTCGATAAATTTTTTAGAATTACTTTCTTTGTTTCAATTTTTTATCGATGAATTGTGTTTTGGGAAATTTTTTTTTCCATTGTTTTTAATGAAAAAATTATTTTAAAAATCGATTATCTTTTCGAAGTTTTTTATTTGTCTTTTTTTTAGACAGGAAACCGTTATCATATATTGAAATTTCGGAAAAACTTGAATTTTTTTTTTAAATAAAGCATTTTGAAAAATATTAGAAACATGAATCCTACTCCAATTATATGAAAAAAAAATTCTCAATATCGATGAATCATCTAAAAAATGTGAAAAAAAAAAAATTAGTGAGGTCGTAGGATCCGAAAGATATTAAGAATAAATCATCGACCACATCAGGGAATAGAAGGGTCTCAATTTGGTCATTTAGGCTCGGAATGCCCTGTATGAATTCATTTCCTACGTTCCGTCGCAAGTTCATTTCTCGTAGTTTTCGAAGAGAATGTCGTCGTGAGAGCGAATAGAGTGTTGTCTCATGCGCTTTGGCGCCCCGGGGACGCTCCTAAATGTAGACAAACTCGTCGACAAAGTTTGATGAGATACTGCACCGCGGGTAATGTTTTGCAACCTTGGTTATGAAGCAACCGCGGTGAAACTGCGACAACGCAATATCGCGCGAATGGCACGACGGGAACCGGGGGAAAGACACCTGCCCCGGGGATACGCGATGCTTGGCTTGATTAAGGGGAATAACGTACCTTTATTGTGAAAATTTCAGAACTTTAAGTAGGAAAATGATGATAATGACAATAATTCACGAAAATTAAGCTTCGAAAATTCACTGAATTTGATATCGAATAAATTTGAATAATTTAGGATCGAGTTCAGCGCGAGTTGATTGAAGCTTAAAATCTGTCTAATAATTGTTGCAACTGTTTTGAATTGTTTTTTATTTCAATTTGAGTACTCACTCATTAATTGTTGTAACAAGAATAAAAACAATAAATATAACTTATAATGATAATAATAATAATTATATTAATAACAATAATAAAATAATAATAATAATTATTATTATTATATTATTATACAATAATATAATAATTATTATTATATTATAATAATCATATAATAATAATAATAATAATTATTATTATATTATTATATAATAATGCAATAATTATCATTATTATTATTATTATATTATATAATTATTATTATTAATATGAGTATTAACCGAGTGTAGTAAGTTCATCAAATTCGAGGCCTAATTTTTATTTATTATAATTTTTTCTTAAATTATAATATCTATAATATATGACAATGAAGTCTCACTATTATTATTATTATCATTAAAAGTCGTTGCCACCTGAATTTCCGTTCCAGAAATTCCACAATCATCGATCAATTAACTCCCTGGCCATTGAAATATTAAAAACACCAAAAGCATTTCTATATCCGCGAAAGATGAAGCTGGCGAAATTCCTGCAAAAATCCACCGCCCTTAAGTGGTGTACAATCATACAACATATACATATACCGGTGTCTTCATCGACTGCTCCACGAGGAATAACATGTTCCATGAGGCGGGGGGGGAGGGGAAGATTCGTTCCCGCGTCGGACGACGTCTGAACCGGGTTGAAGACGTTGCCCGCACATCGGTGACATTGTTTCCAACGATTTCACCGCCGACGGGGTGCTTTGAATTTTCCCGTTGCGACTTTTTGTTTTCTTTCGTGCGAGGATCGAGCCTTCGGGTTGAGATCGCACGGCTAATAAGTTTGTTCGCCGACGTCGTGTACCCGCGCGATCTCGCGCGGTGGTTCTGTCCCGAAGACTCGTCGAGAGGAGAAAGAGAGAGACAGAGAGAGAGAGAGAGAGAGAGATGACGATGGGGCGCGGAGAAAACGGCATCGAACACAAGAAGTCGGGGAATCTTTCATCGCCCCGGCGAGCTCCGTCATTACTGTAATGATACCTTTGCCCTCTTTCGCTTCGAATCTCCTCCCGCTTCTTCTTCTTCTTCCTCCCATCCTTATCTTCCTCTTCCTCCGGCTTACCCTCCTTCTCCTCCTCCTTCTTCTCCTCCTCCTCTTCATCTTACTCTCCTCGTCCTCCTCGTCTCCGACGTCTTTCGTTCCCTTCGGCTCCAAACCCAACCGCGGACCCTTTACTCATCTTTTCTCTCTCCCGCTCTCTCTTCTTCTCGTTGTCTCGTTCTTCCCCCGTTCTCGTCACTTCTCCCCTACCGACGATCTCTCGCCAACCCTTCTTCCACACTCTCCCCACGTGCTCTCGACTCCTCCATCCATCCGAACCACAAAGCTTCGTCCCGACCCGTACAACATCCTCCTCCGCTCTTCAATTCTTCCTCTCGTTCTTTCTCCGCCCAACCTCGGCTCTTCTTTCTCCACCCTTCGCCCTCGCGCCCGTTTCGCGCTCGCGGCCCACCCTTGGCCGCCTCTCGATCCCGCAGAATTCTTATTAAACCTTGTACGTCGTTGCATTACCCATACCGCTGGCGAAAAATCCTCGGAGGAAGCCGGGATCTTGCTATCCCATCTCCCTCTCTCTCTCTCCTTTCCTTTCTCTCGTTCTCTGCTTCTGGAACGACGTCGTTGAAGGAAGCTGGGGAAGGGAAGGGGTCGTGTTCGCTGCAATCTCTCCGGCTGTCGGCGGTCGCTTCGTGTTCAAGTTGGAATACGAATCTTGACAAAGATGTGGCAGTCTTGCTGGGCTCATCTGTATTACGAATCTTCGTCGAGAATAAAAAATAACGTGAATAATGATGATTGTGATAATAATTGTTTTTATTATCTTTCTGAGGCTGTAAGGTTCCTTGTGCAAGCTTGTAGCGTTGAATACACGCGTTCTTGGCTGTTTTAACCCGATTGATGTATGGTTGTTTCTTCGCACACGTAAAGTGTATCGTGGGGTCGAATCGACCCAAGGCTTTGGAAAAAATAGAAAATATCATCCTGAAAATTTGGAAAAATTTACGAAGGAAAAATGGAATATTTAAGTCACTTTTTTATATCGTTCCGATGGAGCCAAGCATCACAGAAAAGTATCCGAAGATTCGACGAATCAAACGTGAAATTTCATCGTCGTTGCTTTTATCGATTCCAATTTTTTTTCATAAGTAATTTTTAATCGTCGGTCCGCAATTTATATTCCTCCATCCCTCTAAGTATACGAGAAATCCTCGACGAATTTTTAAAGTGCATGAATCTACGCGCGCAGATCGGATTAACAATCGAAGGGACGTGTGAAATGATGGCTTTTCTTCGTTCCATTACGTTGAAACGCTTCGCGGCCATCGCGCTTCCCCTCGGGGCGTACGACAATTTTTTTTTACTTTTTTCTTTCGTTATTTCTTTTCGTTCGTGGAGGCATATCCCCGACGCTGCTGGGGAAACGAAGCCGTGGATATCATCACCTACGTTTATCCGTTGCGCTAGAGAAGCGCTTATCTCGAACGTAAATCGCGTCCGAACGTATTTCCCCAAGGCTAAAACGGCGAGAGAGAGAGAGAGAGAGAGAAGAGAGAAGAGAGAAGAGAGAGAGAGAGAGCTAGAGAGAGAGAAAGAGAGAGAAAAGAGATAGAGAAAGAGAAAAAAGAGAGGAACAGAGAAAGAAAGAGAGCGAGAGAGAGTCGCACATGCAGAGAGAAAAATAAAGACGGTCTCATGAGTCGCGGATGAGAGAACGACTCTACTTGAATTCACGTCGCCATCTTATCGAACCCAGCTGGGAGAATGGCGAAAACTCATCCTTTTTCTCATCTTCCTCGCTTCGTCCACACACTCATCTCGTTCTCCTCATCCGTTTTCTTCTTATTTTATTTTTAAATCCTTTTTTCTTTATTTTTTTAATCCGTCCTTTCTTCTCGATTCATCGGTCGTCGGTCGCGATATATTCGTCCCGGGTGTCGGTGGGGGGTCAACCCCACGAGAGAGCCCTCGCTCTTTCGCTTTCCTCCACTTTTCGGTCCATTCTCGCGATGGGTGGTCCACCACTCGTATCTTCGTGTTCCCAGGGATTTGTCCCTGGCGTTTTAAAAGCCCGCGGTGACATCTTCGATATCGAGAATTTCCATTATGGAGAATTTACACAACACTTCGACGTCAGTGCACCAATTTTGTGTTTTTTTCGATCTTCAAGTAATTCATTGATTTATAGTTTATGGTTTTTAACATTTGGTAGTTATATTAGGATCTTATTGCTTTATTTATTTGATAATTCATTGATGCATTTATTTATTTATTAATGTGAGGCCTAGTGACATTTTTGGGGACATTTCTCGCTTGGTGCTTAAATAACTGAAACAGAAATTGTTTCTATGAAAAAAATGAATTATCGATCTATATGCGGTTGATAATAATTTTGTTAATTGTTAAAAATTATTTGGACCATTCTCCGGTCATATCCACACCCTTCCTCCCTCTATTCCGCCGCTGCAAAGCCTGAGAGACTGAAAAAATCAGATTCAAACTGAGAAATCGGTCGGCCATCCCATTTCCTAAACATTATCGACGTTCTCTTTGCTTCGGAGAAATCTACGTCGTTATTGGAAAAGGGTTTATGGAAAATCTGTATGGGAACGGCAGGGGTGGGTTAGATCTCTCGATGGATTAGCGCAACTGTTCTATAGTCGATAAATCGTAGCTTTGCTACGTTATCTCGTGCAACGATGCCGACAAATTCCATCGAAGT
>OZ020168.1:13469903-13490258 GCA_963971145.1 Sussaba pulchella
GTCGCAATATGTTGTAATAAGCGATAAGAATGAAGACTTTTTCGGCTGTTATGTGTTCGCCGGCGAGCACATAAGCGAGAACGGTGATGAAGAGCGAGAGTCTCGTGGTGAAAATAATAAACGACATGATAATGCCTCGTATGTAAGAGGTCGATCTTATCACGTTTATTTCACGCCTGTTAACACAAAATTTGTTACTTCGAACGGGGTCGTCGAATGGATCAACGATTGCGCGACGGAATCAAAAGAAACCAAAAGAGAAAAGAAGAAAAGGATAATCCTCGCGTGTATCTTTTCACGCGGGAGAGAGAAAACAAAAATACCTTCGTGCTCTTTCTATTAGATCACTGAACGGATGTTCCCAGGTGTACATTTTTATCGCTTGAATCCCGGTTATAATCTCGTTTGTCAAACGAACTCGCTCGTCGGTCCTGATAGCGGTGCGTAACCTCAGTACGGAAGATCTTTTGCCCAGAAATCCTGCAAACGTCGAGTCATCGTCGATAATCCACGAAATAATGAGTCTCGGGTAAAAATAATTGTTAAAAAAAAAAAAAATTGTAAAAAAAAAAAAAAATGAAGCACGAACGTGATGTAAATGAATAATTAAAAAAAAAAAAAACGTACCTTGAAGCGGTATAAACATGAGAAGAGAAGCTACTCCAATTACCGCGGCAACGCCGACTTGCTGACACATGAAGTACGTAACGACGATCGTTTCGAGAGGTCCGATCCAAAGATAATGCAAAAATATAATCGCCACGTCGAACCTCGTTACGTCGTTCGACAATAGATTTACGGCTTGTCCGATCGTTGTCGCTCCAAGAGCTGTTTTCGATAGTTTCAAAGATTTTCGATAGATCAACGAACAACAAGCTACTCTCATTTTCATTCCCATGTGTAGAATCGCCATCATGTAAGGATGTATCACGAATATGTTTATCGCCGAACACGCGATTATTCCACCGGCGTACCAATAAGCGTCTTTGGGCGATGAATTTTCTCCGGAATAAAATTGCAACAAACCACCGAGAAACAACGGTTGCAGAACCCTGTAATTTCGTAGAAATATTTTCGTGAAATTTCGGAGAATTTTGGAAAATCGCGAACTGAACGAATTTTGTTGGACAAACGTTGAACGTTTTCGAGGTTCGTCCAACGTCGCGATGAACCATCGTCGGAGATAAGAGATTATTGTTTCGGTGAATGCAATAGTAGCGGGCTTATCGCGGATTTATTTAATTGATAATTGGAATTATCGATATCGCATAATTATATTAATTATTGTTTTGTTTTTTTTTTTTTGATTTATTAGCAGTTTTGGCCGAAGAAATGTTTGTTGCTGGAGGAATGCGATTGTGATGGAGATAAGAGAAAAATGAGTGGAACACGTGGGTCCGAAAGTTGACCCAGTTTTCGAAAATGTGCCGATTGATAATTAAAAATATATATTTTTTAAATTCATCAATTTAAAATTTTTATTTTTTTATTTTAGAGGTATTGTTCGACGCTGGTTCCAATTATTTTGTCTTATTTTTTACGAGAAAGAATATTCGATCAAATGAATTTGATAGTTCGAACTCATTAATTCGTAAAATTTTTGTCTCACGAATTAACAAAAATCAAACTCCAGTTAATTATTGTTTTTCTTCGGACAAAAATGCACAAAATATCAACGCAATTTATTAATTGCTTCACTGAATTGCTTTTTTTAATTTTTTAATTCAAGAAAAATATTTTTTTAAAATTATTTCGTTTCGACGATTTGGAAAATTTGATTAACGTGATTATTTACGACGACTATATATCGATTAATTTGAATGAATTAAAAATCCGTTTACGAAGCAAACTACTCAGCTGGCAGGCACTAATCGTTTTTCTCTTCTGGCAATCGTTGAATCATCGAATCGCATATATTACTAATTTGTCATGCCGCACATGCTATTGCGTTATGCGCGCCGAGCATTTCGCAATTCTATCGAGAGAAAAAAAAACGTGGAAGAGGGAGAAAATAACTAAAAAAATTACGGAGATGCAGAAAGATGCGGGATGGAATTTAGCGACAACTAGTAAAAACAATCAACCCAATTTTGCGAAAGCATTTGCAATGGAAAACCATTGCAAAAAAATATGAATGCGTAAAAAAAAATAAAGGAGCAAAATTTTGAAGTTAGAAAACAATGAGAATAATGAATTAGAGACAAACGGGTGTCATTTCACTATTCTTCGATGAAGGGCGATGTGCAAGACTTGGGGGTTTTTCAAAAACTTAACGATGTTGCGGCATCTTCTTTTCTGGGTAATTCTGGAACGCCTATACTCGACGGCGCGTGAATCGGCGTGTATCGAAATTTTTGTGGACGGTAGCAACGTATCAGCAGTCCGAGGAACAACGGTTGAAACAATCTGCGTATAGATTGCGAATTACAAAAATGAAGATTTTTCTACTCTGCAATATTCTATCGAAGAATTTGACAAGATAATCTTTCCCAAATTTCATTTTCATTTTTTTTCCTGCAATATTTTAATGGACAAATTGACAAAGTTACTTTTTTAATTTATTTTCGAATCGTTTTTTTTTTCTGTAATATTTTGTGGAACGATTTACGAAATAATCTTTTTGAAATTTTTTTTTTTTCCCTGCAATATTAAACCAATTTAGAAAATAATCTTTGCCTAATTTCCTTTTCTTTTCCTGTCTTTATTTCTGGCTGCAATATTTTATCGAACTAATTCAGAAAATAATCTTTAGGATATTTCTTGTCTTTTCTTTCTTTTCCTGCAATATTTTAACACACGAACTCAGAGAATAATTTTTCCGGAATTTCCTTGTTTTTCCTGCAATATTCGATTGATAAAATTCAGAAAATAAATGTTCCCAAATTTCTTTTCTCCGCTCGTCTTTTCATTCACCTAAAATATTCCATCAAACTAATTCACAAAATAATCTTTCCCAACGTTGTTTTCTTTTCTTATCTTTCTTTTCCCTCCAATATTTATCGAAAGAACAAGACCACGATCGGGACAAAGCCAAACGACTCAACAAAACCATCGCCGCAGAATTCTCACCTGAGAACAATTTCCATTATCGCCAAAGCGACTCCATAAAGCATGATTCTAGGTCCAAAAATCTTGGTCATGACTCGCAAAAGACTGGGTCGCACCTCCTTGAACCCAGACTTCTTTCCGTCGCCTCCATTATCGACAATGCCTTTTTTCTTCGCTCTCTTCTCGTTTATCGCCGCGACTCGCGCCAATTCCGCGTCCCAAGCTGTCGTTATTTTTTGTCCCAGATTTCCGCTGGTGTGTTCTTTGAGCGGCTGCGTCAAATCCTCGATCTCCAAATCGCGCTTGTAACCCACCCAAAAGGTCTTCAGAAGCCATCTGAAAAAAAAAAACATCCGTTCCACAACTCCGATAACGTCGACACAGCGATAACAACAAAAATGAGGCGTCTTAGTTACAAGCATAGTGAAAACGGAGACGGAAGAAAAGAAAACAAAGCCGTAATCCAAACAAAACTTACGTAAATGTCAAAGCGCTCAGAGGATTGGCTCCTTGTCTTGGATTTTTTTTTTTCTGAACCTGATCCTTGCCATCCATGTTGTTCGACGGCTCTCTTCAAACTGCCACACGACGAAAGGCCAACCATCAATATATTTACAAATTAAAAATTTTTTTTCCTCTCCTTCTTTTACATATTTTTTCAATTCGTTTATAATTTATTCCTGAAAGTTGATTGAATCGAAGGTCGCCCAACTGAAAAACACAGGCACACACGCACGCGTTAAAACGAACCTTTTGAAACGTCTTCAAGGCATGTAACACTGCCCACCCGCGAAGGTTATCTCTCTTCGACTAAACGAGCACGAACGAACCACCTCCGAATGTTTGTTCGAAAAAGACAGACGAGAAAAATAATAATAAAAGGAATCAAAGGAAAAAAAAAAGACGAAGCGAAGAAACCGTCGACTAGTGGGAATTTTGGGGTTGGCGCGATAGTGATTGAAGTCGGGAGCGAGTTTGTTCTCAATTGAATCGAACGAGTTTGTTGAATTTGACAATCGGAATGTGTGGCCGTTGAGTCAATACGAGTCAATTAGACGATTGAGCTGCGAGCAGCGAAGAAAGAAAGAGGGAGAGAGAGAGATAGAAAACGAAAGACGGTTGAAGAGAAGGAGAAAAGCTCCGGGCGCGAGGCTCGCGCGAACCAAACTGAATCTTGGGAACGAAACGATTGGCGTGAATATCCCTCTATATACATACACATATGAAGATATATATGAGTAGAGAGAAAGAGAGACGTACGAAGCATACGTATCAAACGAAGGAGAATCAAATGTTTGGATTAATATCGCTTAACGAATATGACGGGAGAGCTAAACCGTCGTAACTTCCACAACGACTTCCTCGTTGCTACTGCGAGCGGCTGAGCAAATTATAAGAATCCCACGAACCATAGCCGCTTCTTATCAACCACTGATAATTACTCGAAAAGATCTGATAACGAAACGATTTTCCCCGTTTGTTTATTGTGAACTCACCTTTGGATGTACAAATTCGATTTCGAAGCGACGAAAATAAAAAATGGAAAAGAAAAAAAAACAAGAAAGAATGAAAAAAACGATATTGTACGGTTGATTTTACTCTAAATGTCCCTCGAAACGCGTCATTGTGACAATGACAAATGGTTTTCTTCGCGTATTTCGTGGCGTACGGCTCGGCCCTGCCTCGACCACGTGCGCGATGACGGAATCGGAGAAAAAAATATATATAACGATGGAGAAAAATAAAAGAAGGAGGAATAAACACGATGATTAAATGAAATAGGGTGACTAAACAAAGTTGCGGACGACAATGACGATTTTACGTACTCTGGATAGAAGTACAAAGATCAACTTTTCGTTACACGGACTCGTGCTTCACAAATCTCTCTTTTTTTTCGTTTTTTTTTTGTGTGGATTTATGGAGAATCGTGTTTGCGAAGCTTTGTAGACAGCAGTTTTACTGCAGTCATTCACACACGATTTACGCATAGTTTGTGGATTTTTTTTTCGTCAACGACGACTGAAAGTCAAAAGAAAAGAAAAGAAAAAAAAATATGTAACACGTGCGGCTCACAGCTTCTTATTCGTTTGTGCAGTTGCTTTTTCGGATTTCAACGGAGTTCGATCGATGGCGCGGTGATTCGTTGGCGCGTAAAAACGTTGATAATTTCTCATTGTATGCCGAAGAGATTAATTACAATCAACGATTATTGCCACACGGCTTTGTCGCATTATGGATTTACAACGCAGGGAAAAAAAATTAAAGAAACAACGCTTTTGACTGCAAAGAATTTTGTTTGTTCTGAAAAAGTTTGTCATTGATGTACACCTGTGACCTTGGTCAAGGTCGTGTGTTTAGCGCGTATCTCGAATTCATTGTCGATGTCGCGAATTTGTGAGATAAAGAAAAATAGTAGAAAGAAGGAAAGGAAAGTGGAGAATTTTATTGTTATTTTATTCACGAACGTGTGTGGATTTTGTGAATGATTGGATTATGATTGTGCATTACCGACCGAGCGCGAAATGGCCGGCCGGGACGGTCGGTATCGCACATGCCTTTGAAGATCTAATGATAGAAAGTGTACACACTACACATTGAGGGTATTAGCGATCTCCCTCTCTTCCTCTTGCCACCCCGGAGGGCAATAAATTAAATGCTTGGTCATCGAACGATCGTTAAGCATATTAAGATTCTCGAAATTTCACAACGATCAGTAACCTCGCTAATGATCGTATTTTTTCACGCTTCGCGGAACCGTGGATATGTTTACATAAACTCCTTATCGTCGGACCTTCGTGTATGGGAGATACAATGAGATTTTTTTTTCTTTCGTTTCGTTGATTCCGTCTGCGCCTCAATGGATGGTATATATATAAAATTTTTATCGATACAAACGAGGGGCGATTAATGGAACAACGAAACATTAATTTTATATTGTATTGATATTTTATATGTATTATAATATATTATTATTTTTCTTTCTTTATTTTTTTAATCATTGATAAATTAGTTGTTTTCAAGAGTTTATACTTTATATCTTTTTTTTTTTAATGTTCTCCTTTCGACCAAATTCACAACGACCTTTTTTTGGAAATCAAACTTTCAATAAAAAAAGTTCTCCAAAATTTCTTTGTAAATATCATAAGTTCAGGAGATATCGCGAGAACCGCAAAAAAAAAAAAAAAAAAAAACCAAAATCGAAAAGCGGAGACTTTTAAGCATGAGCTAGGTCTCTCTAATTTTGAATTGGTACTTTTAAGGACCCACTCAAGGGTAAAGCACCCAAGAAAATTAAAAAAAAATGTTTTAACCCAGCTTACTATATTTATATATGTTTAGCAGCCTCTTAAAATGGATCTCATTGATAAGAAAAATAATGCATAAATTCTCATCTCGAAAATATTAAATCGCAACGTGATTCATACCCCGCGGAAGCTTATCATTTTTAATTCATTAAAATTTATTGTCAAGGTTTCCCCGGACGTTCTCGCGATTATCGGCTTCGTCGTATTTCGCGGCCAACACCGGTAGTCAGGTCATACGCGCGAGAATGAGAATTCCCGATGTACTGACAACAAGTTCCGGCCGCGGTCGTATCGTTATCTCGAAAACGCCGGAAGGTCGATAACGACGGAAGGTACGAGCAATGTTTTCCGAGATTTTTTTTTTCTGCTACCTTTTCCTTCATAGATTCGATGAGTAAAAATGCGGTCGAGTGCCGATGATACTAAACGCAATGATAATAGAGACGTTTTTTTTATTATCGAAAACACGGCTATCATCCGGTTTTGTGTTTGCTCGAGAGAAAAAATGCATCAACCCTGATTTTATTGAATCTCGATGGACGTCGCGTTGGAAACGAGGATAGGCGATAACACGAGTTTGAGTTCTGTATTCGCGTGGTTTTTTAAATTAAGTAATTTAACCAGTAGTCAAGAGCGTGTAGCCATTTTTCACTCGTTTCGAAAAAGGGTTATTTTTTAATTTATCATAAACTATTTTTGCTGGAGTGTTCGTTATAATTTTAATTGAATGTACTGATCAAGAGCTACGTTGTGGATTTTATTTCGATTTTTTGAATTGATGGTTTGGAAATTAGAGGGGGGTTGGCACTTCGATGACGACTTTGAAAGCGAATATCTCGTGACTTAAGGCTTTAAGAAAGATTTAAAATACGAATGTAAAATCGGTATCTGGATAACAGATTCTAAAAATCCCATAACATTTGGTCGGTAATAAAAGAAATGTTTCCCTCTTTTCTTATGATTATTTTCCCCCATATATTAATTAATTATTGCTAATTCGTCCCTCATTCAACTTTTGAAAAATAATTCATGCATCGATTTATTTCCATCAATTCTTCGGTCAATAAACAAAAAAAATATATCTTTTTTCTCAAGGGACAATAAGGTCCAGAATAACAAGAACGCATCAAATATATTTTCTTTCCGTTCATTTTTATTCATTCCTTCATATTTTCACTATCACTCCGTATTGTCCGAATCGTAGCGAACTTCTTTTCCTTTCATTAATTATTACGCATTCAATAACGCTAAATCGTATCTCATTTTGTGTCTATAAACCGTTACAGAATCATCGGCGGATTAAAATGCTCGTATGATTAAAATTTTCGAATGAAACGCATTGTGGCCATTTGTTCAAGTCGTCGTCTCGTTTCTCCAGCGAAAAGCCTAATTCCGCTCGAACGAAAAAATACTTCCGATACTACGATATCATTGTCAATCAAAAATTTTTTTTTTTAAACACTCGAATCGACTATGATAAATAGATTTGTAATGGAAAAAGGCTAATCGACCGTTTCCACGAGAGTCCACGTGGCTTACCTCTAAATAAATTATTTATTATTTACTTTCTAATAAATCCACACTCTCACGTGCTGGCTAACATTCTTCAGTGATTATTGTTTATTTTATTTATCGTTACCATTTTTTTTGAATTTCTATTTTCTCAAATTTTGCGCACGATTTTGGACACAAGTTTGATCAGAAGAATCGTAGAATTGTGTGGAAACGGTTCGATCGCCGTTGGATTACATTTTTCTACTTATATATTGATATTTCCGTGAATGTTTCTGATTTCTCGGCTAAACCTTTCGAAGTGCTGAGTTACATCTTTCGGTAAAATTCGACTTTTCTTTCTCAAAAATGAGTTTACTATTTTTTTAAAATTCTTTCGTGTTTATCTTTTGTTTTTGCTATTGATCAATTTTTTTCTCGTAGCTGCAACGTCTTTTACTTACTGTCTTATGCTGGTTCTGAACTTCGACCGTGCATTCGCAATTGTTTCTTTTATTTTTATTTTTATACTGGACCATTCACAATGGATCTATGATAATAAAAGATGATAAACGCGCGATGAAATATCCACTCTTTTCGCTTAAATTTTTTTTCTAGAAGATTAAAAAAGTGGCAGCCATATCGTTATATTTGTGAGTTCGCCTTAATTCGATAGTCCATCATTTCGTGGACGAGAAGAAGAGAATTTGTGTTCGTGAAGAAAAAAGATCGCCATTGAATCGAATGTGGAATCAAAGAAGGACGTGAGATCATAAGATAACGAAAAAATAAATAAAATATACAACCAAATATAATCGTATTTTTTTTTTTTTGTCAATTTTCATATTTTATTATTCTTAAAATAATCAATTTTCCGAGCATTTCGCGTGACTCGGAGCACCGAATAATTGCCGTTGAATGTTTTTGAGCGCCAAGAATGAATCTTTCCACAACGATCAACCCTCCAAAATTCTCTCCTCGCAAAATAATCTCGCGTTACAACGGAAACCCAAACAAATCCATTACAACACGAAAATCACGAGCAAAAAAAATTCCAATTCATCAAATTCTCTCGCAAAAAAAAAAAAATCTTCGAAACAATCGAAACGGAAAGATTCGCGTTGACAATAAAATTATTCTCAAACAATAAAAAACGATTTAAAAAATGATATTTTTCTCGAATCTCGATCTCGTGATTATTTCCGTTCAATCGTTCACCGCTCTCGAAACGATTATCGTTAATCCAATTCGATCTCGATGCGAGGGAAAAAAAAAAAAAAAAAAAAAAAAAAAAAAAAAAAAAAAAGAAAAACCGCGGCGAATTCAGGCAGAAGACGAGTATTGTTTGCTGAGCCTCTGAAATTCGACGACCTTTTGCAAATATTCCTTGACGAAAGGATGATCGAGATTCGAATCTTTCAATTGGCTCAAATAACGATTGGCCACCTCCGGCGGTTTTCCCATGTGCTGAGACAGAACAATCATGTTTATAAGAGTGTCAGGATTGTTGCTGTCCTTGTCGAGGGATTCTTGAAGTGCGTTCTCGGCCTCCTCGTACTTTGCTTGGCCTATGAAGCACGTAGCTTGTCCGTTGAGAAGCATACTCGTGCTCGAGTGTTTGTCGATCATTTCTTGAAAAATGTAATAAGCGTCTTGTAGCTTATCACCACCGCTGCTTATATTTACCCAAGCTTGAGCGAGTTGCGTGAGGGTCGCGTCGTCGTCCTTCTCTTGCATGGCTTTCAATTCCTTTCGAGCCAAATCCAAACGATCCATCTTCAGATAAATTTGCAACGTCAGAGCCAAACATTCGAGATGATCGGTATTGTGAAGAACTCGAAGAGCCGAATCCAAATTTTTTTCGTGATAATAAATCGTCGAGGCGACTATCATGAAATTGTGATTTTCTCCGGTGGCGTTGGCCGACGAGGAAGCGTCCAATTCGGTTATGATGGCTTCGCGACGATTGGGAAAGGCGAAGTACTCGGCTAGGGTTTTTAGAGGTTGCAATTCGGCGGGTGAGGAATTGTTTATTTCGTCGAGAACGACGCGAAATTTCCGTTGGGCTATGTAGGCGCGGTACAAGAAGACGTCACGATCCAAAATTACTTCGGGCGAAGACGACTGCGAATGGAATTGATAAAATTATTAATGGTCGGATTGAATTGAGGGGTGGTGAGGTGAGAAATTGAAGAGTTGAGTGGTAATGATGGAAGAGAATAATTAATAATTAAATAGACAGTAGAATGGTATTGATTGGATTCGGGTCCATGAATTAGAGCTTGATATTGTATAAATGGTAATATGGGAATGATTTATTGCGAAGTGAGAAATTAGAAAAATTACAATTAGATAATAATAGATTATATAAATATAATTGAATGGCTGTGAGTTGAGTGATGATTATCAGAAACACATAAATAGTAAGTAGAATTAATTTGTTATGAGTTTAATCTATATTTCAATCAAATAAATTATTCTCTGTAAGTATTATTCAAGAGAAACATAAACAATTGGGTCAAAACTAAGACAAATATTCTTTGAAAAATGTTCTAATTTATCGAGTGAGGAATAATTGCGCTTTGAACAAACAATTTTAATCGTAACAGGCTGTTCACAGATTTTTTGAACGAAATAATGCAGGAACCATTTTTCAGATTTAACAGCCACAGTTTCCCTAGAGTGACTCTCCAGCCAGCGTGCTAGGTATCGTCATTGCAATCATTCAAAAATGCATTCTCACAGGCTCCAGTCTATTTTGAATCTGCCTACCCCGATCCCTATGAGTCATACCACTCGGACGCTCATTCAAATTTAGCAGGACCCTGTTTTACCGTCGCCCTCGAGAAAACATTTTTTCCCAAACAAATACAAACTCATAGACATTTAAAAAAAACATCTATAAGCCGTCGAGCTGCGACAAAAATATTATGCATAATTGCAGCTCATACAAACATCGGTCTAGCTCCAGACCAGCTCCGACCTAGACCTATACTACACTCAACGATCTGCCTACGAAGCAACCGGCGAAGCTTTTCCTCCGATACCCAAAGAAAAATGCTAACCCTACTAACAACAAAATTCACATCTCAAGTCGGCAAACCCAACGAACCTCACAAAACCCATTTCACTGTCAAAACCGAAATCAAATATGTTTGCTCATTACCCCATAAATTCCCATAATAAATCAAATTAAAAAAAAAAGTAAATAAAAAACAAAAACAATCAATTTTTTTTTAATGCATTGATTTACATTTCTTCAATCGAAATGCTTCGAAGAAATCCATGGTTTCATCAAATCCTGGTACCGAAAAGGTTTTCCCGATGGAAAGGACGATTATGAAAAAGCGGTGGGCAAACGGCCCACGTACGCTCGTCGATTCCGACGGATAGTTCGTCGAGAAAAAAATCGTATCGACGTTCGACACAGATTGGAGAAGCTCACCTTTACTTTTTGCGCCTCGTTGATGCATTGCTGATAATTACCGATGTAAAAATGATTTTTAACGTCGAAGAGCTCGTCGACGTCGGTTTGCTGACGTGCCATTTTGACTTCTCTCAACCTCTCACTTTTGCGGATGACGTCTGCGGCTATGCGATTACCGCGGGCTGTTATGGCCAGGCTACGGGTTCCCGAACAATCGTAAAACTGCCCTCGTCCACGGAGCGCAACTCTCAGGAACGTACGAACGAACGGTCTTTGCCTTAGGAACATACTTCGTCGACGGAATTGCAAAACATTTTTTTTGTTACAACCTTTGTATTCTTTATTTTGTTCTCTTTTGTGGGCTACATTTTTTTTTTTGTACACAACTCGGGATGGGTAAAGAGAAATTGCGACTGGTGTATATCGTTATCGACTGCCGCAGTCGGGTGGGTTTGGATCTATAAAATTTGGGTTGCTCTCGAGAAGATTACGCGCCTGTGCAGTGAGCACGTGGCACCGCCGCAGCCTCGCAAACGTGTGTTTATACACATGTGTGGGTGGCTGCGTTTCTCGAGGTTTTAGAACGCGACATCTTGGGGAGTGCCGTCGAAGCGATCGCACATTTTGATATTTTGAGGCAGAGACGAGTAGGGACAGAAATAATGAGCTGCTTGAGAAAGATTTTGTACAGTCGGGTAAAAGATGCTATCAGCCATTGCGGCCACCGAAGCTACGCGCTATTCGCGCATTGCTGACCTGATGTACACAAATCATAATATATTGTTATCAATGTAAATAATGATATTTTTTTGAGACAGCGGAAACATGTGATAGCTTCGGAATTCGTCCGCATGATGTCGCGTCGAAGAACCGAACGAATCGCAGACCAAAGAGAATATTTTCTTTGGCAGTTTTTCCACTCATCTCTGACATTACGAGCCGACCTAAAAAAAAATCGGTAATGACAACCAGCTGTGTAGTATGTATTTGTTATTTTCTTCATCACCACTGATATTTTCATTCTTTATTCTGTAATTTTCAAAAGCGTTTTATCAAAATTATTGCGAATAAACAGAAGAAAACTGCCATAACCTCAATTCGTATTATAAATAGTCTATTGTTCGTTATTTGTTAACATACTCGTTTGTTACTTATTTCTAAGAAATTTTGAATGTTTTCCTGCATAAAATAAGAATGTGTAGAAGCAAATGCAAGACCGCAATTATTCACATTTTTTCAGGAAGTTTTCGGATGTAACGCAAACGTGTAAGTAATTAAACACGCTACGAAGAGTATCCAACCTACCGCTAAAGCAAATCGCAGTGCCGTATCGCCATGGACGTGAGCAACGTTTTCAGGGCTAGCGTAAAAACCGCGAAACTCAGAGAAAAAGCTCTCGACGATAACGACATCAAGATTCCGCCCCGAAAGCTGCGTCATGCATCCACATTTTACACCGAAGCTCGAGCTGTCGTAACGCAAATTTCCGCGCTTCGAGAATTTCTGATGGACAATCGTTCTGCCTATTTGAATTTTTCCAATCATCTCGCCGGCAAAGGTCGCATGTCCGACGAAGAGAGAGATGAGATCGACATCGGCGCTCAAAAAATAATGGGCGTATGTTCGCAAATGATCAAAGAATTGAAGCGAGAAGTCGCTGCGGCCGAAATTTCGCCCCAAAATTTGGAACATCGCGAAATTATGTTGCTCCTTATAGAAGAATATTTGAAAAACGTTTGCAAAATTTATTCCGAACAAAAAGCGATAAGAGTGAAACGCGCGATGGAGTTGAGAAAAATGGCAAAGTTGGAAGTGGATTCGAAGAGCCGTGGCGATACATCGATTAGATTTGGAAAATCAAAATTGAATGCATCGAGCGAATCGTCGGTCGACGGGAAAGATCACATCGGCACGAGTTCGACGGACTCGAGTCCTCTGAAGGTTCAGGAAATGAACGGAGACGTCAACCAAACGTCGAACTACGACGAAGAACTGTCGGCCGAGGACATTCAGATGTTTCAATCGGAGAACGAACAGCTCTACAACGAGCTCAACACTCTCACCGAAGAGGTCAAACAGATCGAGACCAAAGTCGTTCACATAGCTGAATTGCAAGAAATATTCACGGAAAAAGTGCTCAATCAGGACAAAGATTTGGACAGATTGATGACAACCGTCGTTGGTTCCACGGAAAATGTTAAGGAAGCCAACGAACAAATTCGACAAGCTATCCAACGAAACGCCGGTCTCAGGGTGTGGATTTTGTTCTTCCTGCTGGTTATTTCGTTTTCGCTTCTTTTCCTCGATTGGTACAATCCTTGAAACGATCCTTCGAACAACGAGGAATATTTATCTAATTTTTTTTACTCGAACGTTTATGAAAATGCATATTGAAATGCATTAGTTTATTTTATTTTTCAATGAAAATCCATTGATTCATTGTTTTTGGAAACTTTGGGAAGCAGAAGGACGATGAAAAATCGAGTGATGGTTGAAAAATATGTGAATATATTTTATTACAAAAGTTAAAAAAAAAAAATGTTACATAGTTCGAAAGGTGACTCTTCCGGCACGACTATTGAAACCTTGAGTCTTGCATCCTCTCAACATAAATCCATTATCTTTGTTCGAGATAATTTTTTTCCTCCTCGTCTGTATGACTTACAGACATATAAATTAAAGAGCTAACTTACAAAGTCATTGTATCGCTATTACATCAGGCTATTGCGCTATACAGCTCTCCTTAAAAAACTATCGAATTAATCTACAAATTTTTAATTCTCCATTCACTCAATCGAGATATGAAATGTCTCGACTTCACAAAAAAATAATGTATAATACAAATATTTCGCGTTGCATACAATTATTCTATGTACAAATTATGCTTCTAAATTACAATTACATTCCAAATTTAGATAAACTTTTCTTTCTAAAATCGATATATATATACCGAAGTAAATAAAAATATTTTTTTTTTATAATATACGTACGCGAATTTACAATCTGCGTGTAGGCTCGCTCGTGAAATACGAGAATACGAGAATTCATTCCATACAACATAACAATATAACTTTGTTTAAAAAAAATTGATTATACAATTCAGTCGATAAAGTGAAGATCGGTTCGAAAAAAAATTGAGCGAGTTATCGATCTCAGATGCATGAAAATGCACGACGTTTGCTCAAAATGTAAAATCATAATCTTCTCGCTTGAGGCTGAGTTCTGTTCTTCGTCCGGAAGCGACGACTGCACTCATTTCCGGTTATCCTGGGCGAGCACGTGGAGTTCGAGGTCGACTTTTAGGACGCACTTCTAGCAGTGGGAATCGCGTGTCGCGATGGGTCCAAAGGTTTGTTCTGCAAACGAGAAAATTAAATGTAATTATAAGAGAAATGCAATTACGACGAAACGAACCACGCGCAGCAAGATAGAAAAACTGTAGAGCGGTTTTCTCATCTATGATCGATGTTTCGGGGAAAAGACGAGAACGGTTGATTGCAGAATTTTTATAGCCAGCCAATCGTTCTCGTTTTTTATTCGACAAATGAATCACGATCGAGGAAAGTGCTTTACGGTTTTCGGGACTGATCGAGCACTAGTCGACGTTCAACTTATATCTATAGATGATCAAATAAATAGATGGTCGATAAATAGGCATAAATGATCGATTCCTATTTATTCTAGACTTTTAAAAGGTTTTTAAATAAAAATATTGTCAATTTCTATTTTTTCTGGAGTTTAACAGAGTTTTTAAAATGAACAAAAGCCAATTTCTGTTTTTTTTTTTTTAAATAAAGTCTACAATTTTTTGTTGCCATTTTATGGAACAAACTGAGATATATATTGGCCGTTTATCAAAATTCTACATCAATTTCTAAACCTTAATCGAATTCCATGCAGCCGTGTTCGACGGAAATGCAGCAATGCCCTTTCGATAATTCGCGATAATCCAAACAATCAAAAAGAAGATAAATGTGAAAAAATATTACCTTCTGACAACATCTGATGATCCATACGTGACTGTAAGCTTGAACATCAGCCTTGAGACTCCAAATTCTCTGCGGATCCAAACACGATGCGTTGGTGATGATTTTGGTTCTCTCGTGTTCCTCTTCCGGCACGAGTTCGATGGATTCGTAAACTTTTCCACCTCCCATTTTGATCTGCACCGACAAACGATCTTCGGAGAAAAAAATCGTATCCTCCGCGTCCTCTTCGCTCTCGTCCTCGACGTCGCGCGCGTGACAAATCACGAAAGACGTATTTTCAAAAATATCGGAATTCTCAGGTGGAATCGGTCCTAGACTCGCGATAAAAGGATCTTCCAGAATATTCCTTCCTTCGGTTTTTCGTCTCTTCGAATTCGTCGATTCCGCGGAATCGCACGAAAACGACAAACGTTTTTTCCCCGTCTTCGGATTTTCAACGTCTTTTTCCGTCTTTCCGACAATTTCTTTCACATTCTCGCAAATGTTGCCAAACGATTTGTAACGATTCAATTTTTCCGCGTTAGCGCGCAACATTCGACGAATTCTGTTGTAAGCGTGACGAGCTCGTTCGGTCGCAAAATGGATTCTCTCGATCGGTCTTTCCGCGTTCTTCAACGACGAATTGTTCTTCACCGACGGCTCCATTCCCAGATTCGTCATCGTTGCCAATAGCGATATTCAATTTTCCCAAAAATAAGGACGAAAGAATGATTACGCGCTCAATTAACGTTCAGCGGTAATTTCTTAATTCATAACGAATATTTCGCCAAAAATATGTATTTCTCCGTTTTCAACGATGAAAACCCGGCCGTCGCGGGAGCGAGTGATTTAAAAGTGGCGGTTGGGACGAGTCCGAACAGGTTCGATCTTGCACAAACAGCTGCAACAGCGTCAGAGCAGCAATCAGCAGTGTTGCTACGGTCGTCGCACGAAACACGAATTATCAGCCCGCACGGATTTAAAAAGAAAATCACTATTTTTTCGACACTGTTTAAGTCCAAGTCTTTTTTTTTGCACAATTTGAGGTAACTTTTGTAGAACGCTGTTTGACGATGGTTTGGCAACAAATTTCACGATAGTGAGTTTTGTGTATCGGATTTGAGAATGAAGCGAGGAACATAGCTACGGGGTTATTTATGTGAGAATGCCGAGTCATTAAGCAGGTAAGGGTTGGAGGTGGGGGAAGGTAGAGGGCAGAGGGTAGAGGGGGGAGCGTTGAGTATGACGGTACGTCATCGTTGTCATATCGCAGGTCATACGGCTCGACTCGAGGGGGCGGCAGAGGGGGCGTAGGGTTGTGTACATTAAATACAGGTAGTTGGGGTTCGCCGGAAGGGGTGTCGAGGTATCTACGGGGTGCGAAAAAAAAAATGATTGGCTCCGCATAAGAGCCGTTGTATTTATGACTAGCGCGCTTGAGGGATAATGGACGAAATCGCTATAATAATGACCCTGTGATAAAATTGTGCCGGCACAATGCCGACACGTACAGTCGCGGAGACGAATTTTAATGGCGGGGGGTTTTTAATCCGGCACTGGTGCAGGCACGGTGCCGTTAGGGTTTGACGATGCACGTTGATGACGGAATTGTGCGGACACGGTGGAGCTCTGGCGGGATGTGGATTTCAATTAAATGGAACGAATTTTATCCCAACATTATTTTTTTTAGATCGATGGGGCGGGCGGGGGTGAATTTTATTTTTCTACGAGTTTGTTTGTAGTTAAAAATATATAAATGAATGTGTAAGATAATAAATATATTAATTTATCAATGAGATAATACAATCGTCTGATTTTATCGATTTTATTAGATTTAATTCGGGAAATATCGATCATAGAGAAAAAATTGCAATGACCGAAGATGTAGAATTTTGAATTTCCTACAAATTCTCTAATAATCATTTTTAGTGAAAAATTCAAAATGGCCGAGTTATTTAACGAAAACCGAATTCTTCTTGAATTCAATATGGCGGACAACGCCAAAGGTCTTTTACTCCGAAATTTTGGATTTAGATTAATTGTTTCAACTTAATGGTCAACTAACTAGTTTCAACTTTATTTTTTATTCATCCCGGTGGGGTTAGTTGTGGCCTCGACTCGCCCGTGCCGCTAGAATTCCATCAGATGCGATGCACGCTGCCATCCTGGCAGCACGAACGATCCTACATCGTCGTCACTCGTTTATTTGGGTTTCAGCAACGAATTGTCACAACAGGGAATTAATTTCAGGATTAAAGATGGAATGTTTGGATAGTGTGGGATTGATTCAACGATTCGCAACGTTGCGGTCAGCTGTTCGGGCGTTTGCGAGGATTTTATGGGTGGAATGGGTCGTATCTGCTCCGGTAACCGCCGTTTCATGGATTCGGTGTTATGGATATGAGTCATTGGCAAAGGGCGCGAGGATTAACATTTTCGACACTTGCACCAAACTCGGCCGGGGATTAAAGTCCTTGAATGTAAAACGTTAACGCGGAACGGTAATTGTTTTATTGCACGGCCGGCGACACACTTACCGACACGCCTGGCTCCACAGGCGTCGTTAGATTTTTATGGCAGGGTTTGGGATGGGCGAGTGTAGAACCTATTATTTGGCTATCGTGGCGACAAATTTATTCCGGAATTTCCAATGACACCGACGATCTTCATGATGTTTTTTTTTTTTTTTTTTTTTTTTTTTCGGCGATGTCATTGTTTTTGTTGCTCCTTGCGGGGGCGTCGTTTGGACATTGAAGGTGTCTGTGATCGAATAGGGCGGGTGGATTCCCTTAATTTTTTTTCTCACTTTTGAACGATAACTTTTCGGATTTTTTATTATTATTTTTTAACGAATTAGAATTTGTTGAAATTATTTAATTCGGTTTTTAAAAATTACTGATATGTGAAATTTTTCTTTTTCGGGAGAGAGAATGATATTATTATAACTCGGTTCAAGTACCGCGAATTAATGCTTACTAGTGACGACAATTTGGTATTCGGAAATTCCATGATTTGATTAAAAATTCCCAGATTTTTCGCGTACTCCGAATTTTACCGACCATGGATTTTTTAATCCTTCAAAGAATAAACACGACGCCGAAAAATACAAATTGTACTGTTTTGACCGATAATATGTGTCTGGTAGACTATACGCTTTTCACATATAGAGGAAAAAAATCGTTCAACTGCAGGCGGAGTTAATCCGTTGGTTAATCCCGCCAAACAATGCTTCTACGGTCCGTCGTCTCGATCGGGAAAAGCAACGCAGCGTCTCCGGGTAAAACCCGTCGCTCTGCAGCGGCTGCATCCTTCTGCGTATAAACGTAACGTACATTTTCTACATCAAGAGAAATAACTTTGAAGGAAATTGAGAAAAATTTCAACAATATTATCCCAATTTAATTTTTTTTTTGCAAATCAATCGAATTTTATACGACATAAATGGTACATTATTCGCAGAGAAATATCGACTTTTCCAATTGTTACAAAATAATGTCATTCTTCTTTTTTCTAGATAAGGTAAGGATACATATAGAGAGACATTTCAATATATGAGATATAAATAAAATTATATAGATAATTAAATTTTTTTAGAGAACAATCAATTTTCAAATTTTATTTCGCCACCGATAGTCCATGACTCCCTCTTTCATAATAAAAAAATGAATATCAATTTATTATAAATGAAAAATCAATTTTGTATCTGCAACATTCGAATTTATGGGAATTGCCGGCAAGACTATTTAGGACAAAAGTCGCAATTTCGCCCCCCAACACCGTTGCTATATTACAAGTATTACAGCCTTAAAGCGACAGAGAAATAACCACGAAGGGCGTGACTTCAACAAAGCCGAATACTTGCCTAATTATTTTCCTTCGTTTTATTGGCATGTTTGTACACCGGAAGTCGGCATCCCATAGAATCGTTATTATCGATATGAGTCATCACCCAGGTACGGCCCGTGACCGAGAATCTCCGTGCCGTGAAAAGGGTATGAAGTTTAAACGTCTCGACACGCGCGACAAAATCGCTCGGACATTAAAGCGCATGAATGAAAAACATTACCGCGAAACTTTAATTGTTTTATTGCGCAGCCGGCGACGGTTTTGCCGACACGTAGGGACAGGCATTGCTCGATTGTTGACGGCGGGATTTGGGGCGAAGGAGTGTTGACCACATGGTTTGGCTTCTGTAATGACAGATTGGTTTCGGAATTTCCCATGACTACGACAATCTTGAAGAATTTTTTTTTTTAAATTGTTTTTCCGGTAATACCGTTGTTGTTGTCACTCTATGCGGGGGCGTAGATCAACCATTAAGGGTATCTACGATCGAACGGAGTGGTTGGATTTTCTTAAACTTTTTACTCTTTTTTTTACCGATCATTTCGATTTTTTAGAATTATTTTTTTTAACAAAGTATGATTTTCTAAATTAAAAATTCGGTTTTTTATTCTTATTTATCGTTTTGTTCGAGAAATAAAAAAATAAGGGAAAGATCAAAGAACACTAGAAAAAAAGAGTGAATCAAGGATCAATTGGAAAAAAAATTTAATATCGTTTTAATGACCAGAACATTCTCACTTGTGTTACAAATTAATAAATCAAACGCTCCGTGTATATAAATATTATAACAATTACATAAATATATAAGTGTATATCGTATAATTTTAATTATATATATCGACACGAAAAATTCGTGTCTGCATTGTTCGAAAAAGCATTAAATATATCATTATTTCCGTGAAAAATAGATTTTTCTTCAACCGTAAGCGTAAAATAATTTATCTTCGACTGTTTCGTCGTAAAAAGCGAATTAAATATCTCACGACGCGCATTTTCGTGCATTGATACAAGAATAACTTGCATTGAGCTGCATTAGGAACCAATCTCCGATTCTAATATCTTTTTGAATCACATTTATGAAATATAAGTGGAAGACGTAGATTTTTTCGCGTAATTGTAATCAAAACTCGGATGGGCGTCGTAACTGCATATTCGACCCTCTATCAAACACTGTATCGCCCAACGGGTGGAAACAACGGGTATGTCCCAGTTATTCGCCTTTCTGATCAACCAAGACGGACATAGACTGTGCGTCAACACTACGGTGCCT
>OZ020168.1:13490458-13547069 GCA_963971145.1 Sussaba pulchella
CCCCAAAAGGAAATAAATTGTTCCTTGGCTGGATGCGTCGGTATGACGACGACGACCGAAGTGACGATGAAAATGGTTTTTGACTAGGTCGTTGATACATCTCAACGTAGGATTGCCGTTCCAGGCTCCAACCAGCGGGCAATTGATCTTCGGCCGGATTGAAGATTCTGTTCTGAAAATGAATGAAAAATTATGTTGATTCGGTGCATGTTTGTGATTAAAACGACTTATCGACGTTTTCTTGTATGTCACTAAGCGAAAATCTTCGATTACGAATCAGTTAGACGGAAATATTGGCTGCTGCGTCTTGAATCAGTCGAAATGAATTTTTTAATTGAGATATAATTTTTCCTATAATTCATAAAATAATTTTTATTGGAACTGATAGAACATAACAACAACAAAATAATTACATTCACATTAAATTATCAATGCTGCGTTTAATCTTCAGTGTTGAAAATAATGAAAAATTGTATCGAAATTTTTTAAAATAATTTGTTTAACATTTAACAATTATTTCCATTCGTATCCAAACACTTATTGATTGTCATTAAACGATAATATTACGAACTACCGCCATATCCTCAAAAACATTACAATACTGCATCTCATCTCCAATCTGAATAAACAAAAACCAAAAAAATCTCAAAATAATATTCTCCACTCAAAAAATAATCTTTCTTCGTATTCAAATCGATTCTATAATTATCGTAACGAATTATTATCCTTAAAAATTAAAAAACAATTTACTTCTTGACAACATCGTATGATCCACTGATGATTGTAAGCTTTGATACCAACGGAAAGACACAAAAGACTTTTCGCCGTCAGATTCGGTATATTAGTTATAAGTTTGGTAGTCTCGTATTTTTCCGGAGGTACGTGATCGAAGCTTTCGTAAAACGTTCCACCGCCGGCTTTGATCTGATCGACGAGTCTGTCCCTGACGAAGTCTCTTCTCGTCCATTGTTGCTCGTTTTCCACGTCCGCGTCCGAATCCATCGCTTCCAAACGTTCGGAATCGATAAAATCGCGAGTGGCGCAAGTCAAAACGAACGACATGCCTTCGAATAAATTCGAATTAGCCTCGGGAATTGGTCCCAATTCCAAAAAAATATCATCCTCCTTTTTCTTCCCCACATTCGGTTCAACAAAATTCATCAACGAACAATATTTTCTTTTTTTACTCGAGCTCGGAATATTTAAATTCATCGACGACGATTTATCGCGATTCGCCGATATTTCGTTGTCGGAATTCAATTTTTTCAAAATTTTTTGATATTTTTTCTTCACTTCCGGCGTGGTAAAGTGAATTCTTTCGCGCGGACGTTCGACGATGGATTTTGAAATTTTATTTTCATTGTTCGATTCGTGCAATTTTTCGTTTGCAAAATTTATCATCGTCGTCGTTAATAAATGTACATTTTTCCATTCTTCGTTGGTCCATTCGACGTCTTCGCGGGACGAAGCGGAGTTTTTCAAAGAATCATCAGAATTTTCCAAACGGACTCGAGACAATCGCGAATTCGTTCGACGAAGCTCGGAATCGTTTGACGAGGAATTCGAATCTTCATCGTCGACGTTTTTTCTACGATCGATGTGAGACGAATCATTCGTGGATTCGCAATGAACGCTCGTCAATACTTTGCCGACGTAATTTTTCGTGTTTTTGTCGATTTTCAACAAACATCGGAGCTTAACGAGAACGCTTATTTCTTTCTCGACGTGAAAAACGTCCAAAGATTGTATTTTTAAATTCGGAGCGTCGTCGGAAACGGACGTCACGGGTTTGTTAACGCTGGTACAAGTGCGTTCTTTCGTTCGGCAATTCTTTGCCGATAGTTCGAAAGTCGAATCGTTTGCTTCGTTCGATATTTTCGTCGAAGAAGGAGACTGAAAAAAGGCAAAAGACGATCCGAGTATGAACATTTGATACAAGATTTTATTGAATTGAAAAAATTAAAGTTATGTTTATAGAAGTTAATATGAAGCTAATGTGTTTAGAAACATGGATGAAAAGTTGTTTCTTTCTTGGATTGATTTAATCGAAGGAAGAAAACTTGAGTCAATTTTGAAGATCTTAAAATATTTAAATAAAATTATTATATTATATTAATATCTTGATTATTATTATTATTATTATTATTATTATTATTATTATATTGATATTTTTATTATTATTATTATTATTTTCATTATTTTTATTATTATTACTGTTATTATTATTTCTAATCAAAGAGCAAGTTTGCAATTTTCGGTAACTTGTAAAATTCCTAATTCGAACTCTATTGTAGCAATAATAAGCTACAAAAAATGTATCTAATGACTACTTTTATCGTTCAATCCGTAGACAATACAATGTAATACTATAATCGCACAGACCAGTGCGGTTATTAGAATACATTTCGCATTCAGCGATGAGCGATTAATCGCAAGTTCTTTTTCAATTACGGCAAGGGCTTTGTTACGAGATCATGCGCAATGATGTAAAGATGAAAATTTAAAAAAAATCAATCACCGCAACGGCCCGCCAAGCGTGACCGTCGCGACTGGTCGGGACGAGCGCTCCGATTCGTCATTCGTTTGAAAGTGCAGAGCCCATCGGGGCCTTTAAATTTCGTTTTTAAAGTCAGAGAAAAAAAAAAGAAAAATAATAACAACGAAAAACCGAAATAAAAGTAAAGAGCTAAACAAAATTTCGTAGCAATTTAGGGGTTTATTTACCTGCACTTTTAGCTCTTCAGCGATGTTGATGGATTTTGGATTGCTATCGTATGGTTTTTCTTCATCGACGATTTTTTCGGAGCTCGTCCGCTGAAGGGCCATAGTTGTAGATTGTTGAAACGATTTTTTCTTTTTGCGGGAAATTCCCGGATTAGAAATAAATAATAAATAACGAATAAATAATTTTTTTCGGACGGAGCAGGATAGAAATGTCGTTGGCGTTGATGATGTTCGTGAAACGTGAGAAAATGCACTGAGGTCTGGGGTCTGGGTACTGAGCTACCCCATTCGAGATCCTAATGACCCGATAGAACACGACCGGGCTATGCAGGTTTAAACCTGCACGCGCGTGACGAAGCGACGTCAGTAACACGCCTGCGCGCTTCGTTCGAAATCATATGGCAAAATCGTCGCACTGTTGCGATCTCGAACGGTTGCGGGAGTCATCGAGAGTTCATCGAGCTCTCGCTCTGTTTCTCTCTTTCTCTTTATTTCTCTATTTCTCTCTCTCTTTTTCGTTTTCCCTCTCTCTCTCTCTCTCTTTTTCTTTTTGTCTCTCTCTCTCGCTGTTTCTTTCTCACTCTCTCTTTCTTTCGGTGTTTCTCTCTCTTTTCTTAGCTTATCTTCTTTCACAGTTGTTCCAAACGATCTATTTTGTTTCTTTTGTATCAAATAAGCGAGACAAATTGATGCCTGACTAAAATTACCAGTTTGAAAATTTATGTCTAAAGTTGTTTCAGAATTCATAAAAGGAATTGTTTTACAAAAAAAGGGAATGTTAGAACAATAGTATGTCATATTCAACAATCAATGCAATCCAATAAATTAATTTACAATTCATAGAAAGATTATTATACACAATATGAAACTACATTTTCCGGCTTTCAAAATGGGGTCTATCCGACCGCGAAACCGCAATGACGTCACCGTGACGTCACTCGCATCATCGAGCGAGATAAAACGCATACTCGATCGGTAACAAAAGCTCCAAATGACCATTGTTTCCATGAAATAAATATGATTCTTTTTTTTCTCCGCGTTTCAAGCTCCAATACGTAGGAGGACCTTTGGGGAAAAGTGCATTGGTCCCATCGACATATAGATATGTACTGCTAATGTCGCGAGAAAAAGTGAAATCGCAATAAAAAGAGAGGAGACCAGGGTGAGTCTAAGCCTATCTCTCTCCATCTCATCCATCGTGAATGATTGCGACCAATAAGCTTTAACTTAAAAAGAGAGAGGCTTAGACCCACCTCCTAGTCTTCTCTCTTTCTATCGCGATTTCCCCTTTTTCTCGCGACATTAAGAGTCCATATCTATACGTCGATGATCGGTCCTCATTCGGCGAATTTCGGCCTCGTGGCTCACGCGCGACCCCAATCGGCCGTCTCCGCAACCTCCCGTCATCTCGATTTCGAGGCGGCAGTGGCGAGGGACAAATGGCGGACTGTTTTTACAGAATCGGATCATGACAATTTGATCGTCGATTCGAACGGGCGATGAGGGTTTTGTGACGGTTCACTATCGGATTGGAAACATCACGTGGTCACCGGTCTTCGTTATGTGCGAACATTTTTGGGAACCTCTTGCCGAAATTTACATCGCCGAACAGGCCGATAATTCCGAACCCGACAGTTATATTTACTGTCTGTGCAGCAGGGTCTTCATCCGGTAAATAAATCCTTCATTCTCCCGCCCCTTAATCCCCCCTTTCGCACCCGGGATCGTTTCCGGGGGGTTCTTGACCCTCCCCCCTCCTCCTAATTTCGATCTCGGGTTGTTATTTTGAGTATTCGATTGTTATTAATGTTGTTGCATCGCATGCTTATCGATCAGTGGCGTGACACATGACCTAACCACGACACCCACTCGACTATGCTAGGTTCTCGTAATTATCTTTTTATGAATGAGATTTTTTTTTTTTTTTTTTTTTTGGAACCGTTTTTGCCGATTGTGGGAATTTTGCGGGAAATGTTTGGACATGGTTGATGTGTGATGATAATGTCAGGCACGTTGTTGTGAATAACGAGATTTTGAGAGGTCTTGCTGGATGGATATTGAAAAATCGGCAGAATTGTGGGAATTATAGTTCTTGGTAGAATAATCGTACATGAATTTTTTACTATGCAATGTAGTAGTTATAAATTTATGAATGTAACGTGGTAGCTTATGGGGAAACGGCTTCTGCAGATGACAATGGTTGCGAAACGAATGGAAATAGATCGCTGGGAATTCTGAGGAAATTATATCATTGAGATTTAGGATCAAACCGCAAGAATATTGTGGTTTTCCAATAACGTGCGAGCTTCGATGGCGTAATCCATTGATACGCTATCCGAAATGAAGGAGCAAAATTATATATTGATTTTATTTATGTTTATCAATTGGTTATTTTATATAATATTTATATAAAAACAGAGAAAATCGGTTGTTTTTTCTAGAGGGTTATAATCCCAAATTTCTCAATTGTTAAGATCAACTCATCAACGGAGCGTCGGCTCTGGTTTATTTTTAACCGATGAATCTTTAAGTTCACGGTTTTCATATAACCTTTGACCCAGCATCATTTTTTTCGTAGATACAAATTTTTATGAGACAAATTCCTTCCGTGACTTACGATCCGAGAACTTTATTAGTCGAACTTAAAAATTCTATTAAGAAATTGCTTTCAATTTGTTCGTTTCGCCAAAGGAATCCAGAGATAAACACCGTCGTCGCTCAGGAAGATGCAAGCGAAGGTGAAGATGCGGAGAGCGATTACGTGGGCGAAATGTTGGATCTTCACAAAAGAACGTTGATCGAACCGCAGTTTGTCGAGAAGCACGATGTAAGATCACAGATCCCAGCATCTTATGACGAACACAAAAATCCCAATATTAGGCTGTCTAATAAATTCTCACCGTTTTTGCATTTTTGCTTCCCCGCAATTTTGTAATTTGTTAGGTAAAGTACATAAATACATTCGCAAGTCCTTTTCTTACTCTACAAACCAAAATGTTCTATTTCCACCTTGGTCAAAAAGCCACAAATGAATTTTTTTGCCTCCTAGAATTTTCATTTCAAAAGCCTGAAAATTTCTTAAAATTAATCGATCCAAAAAATTTAAGCACATCGCTTCCCAGAGCAAGAAAAGGACTTGCTACCGAATCTACCTACGTTACCCAACAAATCACAAAATTACAAAAAAAAAATACAAAAACAAGGAAAATTTATTACCCAACCAAACATTAACTAATTTTCAATTGTTCGCAAATTCACTCGTTCTTTCCAATTCAAGGAAGAACCAGTGAGCTGTTACTGCAGCGCCTCCCACACCGACAACAATTATTCCACTGACGAGCACGATTCGGTTCGCGATTCTGCTCATCGTTCCGCCAATCAATCCCTCACCCAAAAACTCGGCCTTCACCAATCCGATTCAGGCGCAGATTTGTCGGAATATCACGATCACCACGAAGCCAAAAACATTCAAGGACTTCTCGCGACTTACGAAAAAACTTTCGACGCTCACGACGACAAATCCATCAACGATTCGCGAAACAAAATCGAAAATTTCACGAAATATCGCGAAAACGAAAATTGTGATTTAAGTTCGGACCCGATCGATTCTAATTCGATCGAAAAAAATTTGTTCGACGAATCATCGGACAAAATTCTCATCGATTCGTGTACGGAAATTTCGAATCGTCCGTCGTTTATTTTAGGCAACAACGTCGAATCCAATAAACGCTCAAATTCCGTGAAAAATTCGGAAACGACCAATAATTGGAACAAATCGACGAAAATAAACGTCGTAACGTCGAACGTTCTTACCGTCGATCGCGACCTAGCCACGGAATATCCGGGATCGACGAAAACCGTCGAGGAATTTGCGTGGGAAAAATTTTGGTCCGTACACGGTGAACAATTGATATGGGCTTCTTGGATCGAAAAATACGTCGACTACATAAATCCCTCTTATCTTCAAGAATCCGAAATTTCAGAAGTCGATCGTCCAAATCCAGACGCGAAAGAACGTTCTTACGACAAATATCCCGAACAAAACACGTGTTTTCCCAATCAAGCTCACAAAAATTGTGAAATTGGACGTTCGAATTTCGAAGGTTTATTCGGAAAAAACGACGTAACCCCGAACGAAGATTCGCGAATAAAAGAATCAACGGAAAATTCTTCTACCTTTACTTTTGAAAATACTCATCGTACGATCGTGAACGATCGCGAAGCCGAGGATAATCGCACGAAAATGGTAAATTCCGATTTATCACCTGAAGCCGGAGACGGTTGGAATCCTTTGAGTCCTTTCAGCGCCGAAGAAAGTTACAATCAACATTCTTGCGAGGATGAAAGACTCATCGCCATGTCTAGATGCGATTCAACCAACGGTTCGATCGCCAAAACTTACGCGACCACCGATTCCATGACAAACGTCACGAAAATGACTCTAACGAGTTCGAGTTTCGATTCGAATTCGGCGCAATCTTTCAGTCTCGTTAGTTCGGTAACGAGTTCGATCGAGAGCAACGTCACGAGCAGTAGTTCCGATCAGGAGAACGAATTTAATTCCGAGGACAATGACAAATATTGGCAACATTTGTGGAAAGAAAATTTTCAATTGCAATATCAGATACAGTACGAAAAATTTTTGTCCAAGTATAAAAAAGATCATGAGAAAAAATTGTGTGATGAAAAAATTCCTAGATTGAGATCGAAAAGTTTGTCGATTGAGAAAAACGTCGGAACGACGGAATTGCGTTTGAGCGCGTCGTACAAATCACCGTTGACGAGCAAAAACGGTGGAAATCGTGGAAAAAGTACGTCGTCGAAGCGCGAAAGCGCGAATAAGAAGAAAATGATTGTTGAATCCGTTGGAGCTCTTATGAAAAATTTAACGATGAAATCCGAGGATGGGAAAACGATGGAAAACGACGATGGGAATGTCGAGGCCCAACAGAGTCAGGAAATTTGTGGGAGGGATGGATTTGTTACGCCGAAAAATGGCAATCGTGGGAATACGGAGATGAATAGTAGTAGCGGTTTTACCAATCGAACATCTTCTAGCGGTGGCGATGGAGATAAGCCGAACGAGGATAAACCGATTACGCTGAAACGCAGGTATTTGGAAAACAAAATTATTAAAAGAGGTCTGGTTGGCTTCGAGATGGATTAAGTTGCGTAATAACTTTCTGCGTTTTTTTATAGTTTATTGGTTACCCTCATTATTATTACTATAATAATAATAATATTATTAATAATTATAGTAATAATGATATTATTAATAATTATAATAATAATAATGATAATAATAATAATAATAACAGCAATAAAAATTATTATTATTAGAATAATAACAATAATAACAATAATAATAATAATAATACTAATAATGATAATAATAATAATGATAATAATAATAATATTATTAATAATAATAATAATAATAATAACAACAACAATAATAATAATTATTATTATTATAATAACAATAATAATAATAATAATTATTATTATAATAATAACAATAATAACAATAATAACAATAATAATAATAATTATTATTATTATAATAATAACAATAATAACAATAATAACAATAATAATAATAATGATAATAATAATAACAATAAAAATAATAATAATAATAATAATAATAATAATAAAAATAATAATTATAATGATAATAACAATAATAATAATATATAATTATAAAATATTAATAACAACGATTAATACAATAACGATACGAATGGGAAAAAAAATATGTTGACATGCCCAAAAGCAAAAATTCAAAGGTGTCTGTTTGAATAATGCCAGATTTTAATTTCTATTGAAACTCAAACAAATGTATCATCTTTCAGCCACGAAGCGGATTGCGACGAGCCCGAGGAAGGTCTGGAAACCGTGAAAAAAGCATTTTCCCTGATGGGTTACACGTTCAATGAGAATCAAAAGCAAAATAAATTGCAAGGAGAGGTTGTGTACAGAAAGCGTAATATTAGATTGCAGAACAGGCAGCTCAAAATGAAAATCAGTCGACCAAAACCAACGAACATACACACGTATTTTGACGATAACGGCGTCGTGATAACAGACACGATTGACAAGGTAATTTGATGAAGCATTCTCAAAAAATTATCGGTCGCTTCCTCATAGAGAAAGCTATGTTATAAATATAGGTTGGTCCTCGATCCATTCTCCATAGACCTACCAAATTTCATCGAATTTCGTTCAGTTTCAGCTTCAATTAAATTTTTCATTTATTTTTTTTCTTTTCATTTTTTGACCATTAATTAACTGTAATTGATTGCCATGCTGATATTTTATTCGCTTATCACAGGTGAAACATTATCTGACGTATTGTCCCATCGCACTTCCCACCGAGACGGAATTGCAACCCGGCGAAAAAGGTTCCTACACGAAAGCACAATTCACGTCGAGTTCCGACGAAGAGTGCGATCCGAGTCTCAACGTCAAGCTTCAAGCCAAAAGACTCGTATTCAGCAAACCCAGCACGAGTTCCGAAGAATCGAAGCACGAAATATTTGGCATAACCGAGCCTTCCTCGATATGCGTGGATCCCGACAACGTGTTCGAGGAACCGATCGAGATCAATGAAAATAAAACGATAATAACTTTGCGAAAAAGTTCCCCCGATTTCGACGCTAAGAACGAAGACGATATGGACGTCGATGGGAAATACAGCCAGAACGACGTGGTATCCATCAAAATATCGGACGAGGATAGCGTGAAGAAGACTCAGAAGAAACGCAGAAGAAAACAAAACAAGAGAAACGTCAGTCTTCCCGCGGAAGTCGACAATGACAAAGGATTGATGAAGTATTGGGTCAAGAGATATCGATTGTTCAGTAAATTCGATCAGGGAATTAAATTGGACAGAGGTAGGTCGAATGTTGAGAATTAATTGTTTTAACGACCTTCTCTGCCGTTTGCGGGTTTAGAAAATGTTTTTTTTTTTTTTTTTTGACGTGGTTTCGTAGAATTTCACACGAAAAGTTTGCTGCATCTGCGAGGTTCGAATTTTAAAAAATTCGAAGTTCTTTGATGCACTTGGAAATGTTAAGGGGTTATATCTAGTTGTTTGAGGGGAAATTGAGAGGTTTTCCGTAATCCCCTTAATTTCTTAATTAATTAATTAATTTCCGTAATTTCCTCCCCTTCTATTGAATTCGGTGAAAAATTGTGTTAGCATGGCTAAAGAAAATCACGAAAATCGCGAAATTTTTCCGTAAACCATTACATATAACCCCCTTGAGGAAACTTCCGAAACGAACGAAAAATCATAGTAAAATCATGATCTTGTAACGAATTAGCGAGTACGTACGGGATGGTTTCAGTCTGCCTCACCACAGTTTGACCCGGCACAGTTTGACTCCGCGAGTTTGACAGATGAGTCTCTGTCTTTGACATTTCACACTGAGTTTGACAGAGTAAAAGTAACTTATCTGTCAAACTCGCGGAGTCAAACTGTTCCGAGTCAAACTGAGCCGGGTCAAACTCGCGGAGTCAAACTGTTCCGAGTCAAACTCGCGGAGTCAAACTGTTCCGAGTCAAACTGTTCCGAATAAAACTGTGTCGGGTCAAACTGTGTCGGGTCAAACTGAGCCGGGTCAAACTGAGCCGGGTCAAACTGAGCCGGGTCAAACTGAGCCGGGTCAAACTGAGCCGGGTCAAACTGTGGCGAGGCAGACTGAAACCATCCCGCTGTGACGTCTCTTCAACAATCACGACTGATTCTTGTCTTCTTCCCGTTTCTTTTTCACCTAACAATTCCCAATTTTCACAGAGAGTTGGTTCTCCGTAACGCCTGAGAAAATCGCGTCGCACATTGCGGAGCGATGTCGTTGCGACACGATAGTCGACGGATTTTGCGGAGCTGGCGGAAACGCCATACAATTCGCGTTTACCTGCGAAAGAGGTCGGTAACTTTCCGAAAAATATATCCTCGAAACGATTAAAACTATAATAATTTTCTTTCGTTCCTCCCCTCGAAATTTTCAGTTTTCGCGATAGACATAGATCCGAAGAAAGTAGAATTGGCTCGTCACAACGCTCGAGTTTACGGAGTCGAGGACCGAATCGAATTCATCGTCGGTGACTTTTTCGAGGTTGCGGAAAAATTGGTGGCCGACGTGGTTTTTCTCAGTCCACCGTGGGGCGGTCCAGGATACGTAAACAACGACACTTTCGATCTGAACAATATAATGCATCCGATCGGTGGCACCCGGCTGTTCAGAGCGGCCAAACGCATTTCCGACAACGTCGCGTATTTTCTTCCTCGCAACGTCGATACTTTGCAGGTAAATTTCGTGATTTCGTTGTTATATTCAATGGGAAATTCGAACTTTCTCGATGAATCGAGTTGCGTGAAATCCTCGTAAAATCAATGATCATACGTTGAATAAAAATTAATTATTTATTTATCGTTGAATAAATGAATTTTATTAATTAAAAATAAATTATGAAAAAATTGTACTCAAGAAAAAAAGAAATAAATTCTCTTAAGTTCGTCTTTGACTCATCTGAAACGATAATCAACCACCAATTTTGTTTTCGAATCATTTTTGTGAGATATCCCGACTATCGCAAAAAAAAGGGTCGTGAGAAGAAGCAGGATAACTCCGCCATTTTTGTGATATTTCAAATTGAAAATACTTCAAAAAAGGTCGTCAATATTTTTATTGATTTAGTAAAAAGAAAAATTATTGAATTTATGGTCGTCACGCTAGATTAGCCCCTTAAGCTGTGACTGCGATATAAAAATGTTATTTCATTTTATCAATTTCTTTTTAGCTCGCAATGCTGGCAGGACCCGGATGTGGCGTCGAAGTCGAGCAAAACTTTTTGGACCGCAAGCTCATAGCTCTGACAGCGTACTACGGCGAACTTCCGCGTGACTGTTAGGTTTAATAGAAGGCCGGTCGAAAGAAAAAAAGAAAAAAAAAGATGCATCAATGGCTAATCCGAAGAAGGACGCAAAAACGGGCTTTTAAGAACCGATGGACGGCTGTACATAAAGAAAATCTTTAAAAAGAAACGAAAAAAAAAAAAAAAACCCGTATCAATTTGCTTTACTCTTAATTGCAATTGTTGATCTTAATCATTATCTTTATCACCAACTTTTCCAGCCAATTGACTTAGAGAACACCGGAAATAATTCTCAAAAATTGAGTTTCCACGAAAAGTTTTCTCACGGAATTTTATGCAACGAATAACAATATTTTACGGAGTGATTGCAAATTAAAATTTGTTAAAGTTGCTTGTCTCACTTTTTTTTTTTTTCATTTTTAAGCGAATCGATACGGCTCAATCACGTCCGCGACGAGCTCGGGTTGCTCCGCAATCGGCTAAGCGATGCGTCCATAAAATCCGCAATGATTTTCATTCGAAACTTCCGAGCGAGTTCGATAAAATTTCGGAAAAAAAAGAAAGAAAACTGAAATCGAAATTTAAAAAAAAAAGGCATTTGTCGTTCAAACATTTTCCCACCCCCCTGCTGTGTAAAATATTCCTTCTCATTCCACACAAATCTTCGCAAAAACTCCGGACTTCCGAAGTTTTTTTTTTTTAATTTTTAATTTTTCAAAAACTACCGAACAATATTATTTTACAGTTTTTATGTACACTTGTGTTACGTTACTATTAATTACTAATAAATATATCCGGAACATCAAGAATAATCACTGAATCTTTATGTAGAAAATTCTCCTACCCCCCCCCCCCCTAAAATATCCTCGCGGATGTACAAAAATTCGTTTCAATATCATTAAAAACAATTCGCTATCAGTCGCGTAGTATTTTTTTTCTCGTCTCAGGAAACATTCGTTTGGTATCGACACCAACGTTTTGAAAGAAAGAATTAAAATTTCAAAAAAATAATTATTCATAACAATTTTTCCAAATTTTTTTACATTCGTCTTTTTCTTAATTCGTATTTTTAAAATGCCATAAACCACAATATCTCGTTTTAAAAACCCGCTTGGGCGTGTTCGGCGCCTAATAAATTTTGTCATTCGTTTTTGTTCATTTAAAAATAAAAAAAAAGAGAAGAAATATATACATTACTGTTCAAAAGAAAATTTCAACTTTTTTTGTGCTACCCTCTTAAACGTTTGGGTCGTAAAAAGTTGCCACCTAGAATATAAAAGAAAAAAGTAGTTTTTTCGCAAATCAATTCACGAGATATCGCGAGAATTGTAAATAAAAATCAGGAAAAATCGATTGGCGAGAGCTTTCACACATAAACTAGGTGGCGCAAATTTTAAATTGGTACTTTTTACGTTCCAAATTAATATTCAAGAGCGCAACAACGAAGAAAGTGGCTATTTTTTTTTTTTTTTAAACAGTCCAATGTTCATGGGAGAGTGACTAGTTTGTTCTTGCAATTTATAAAAGCAACATTTCATAAAGTTGTCTCAAAAACAACGAAGTTCAGGAATCGACGACGATTTGGGTCGAAGTTTCTTCTTCGGGTTCGGCTGGAATAGTTATACCGCCCGTGTCAATGTTTTCTTCTTCTTCGCGTGGAATTTTGAGAAAACAATGCATGGTCTCGTCGTCTTCCTGTTCAATGGCGGAAATATTTTTCGTCGTGGTTTCGCTCATCGGCAACGAGCCCTCGAGATGTTTGGACGGTATTTGAATCGTGATTGTTTGCGAAGTACCATCGGCCGACATCGATGCCGACATCAAACTCGCTTCGATGGTTTTTCCGACTTTCGAAAATGCACCCAAACAACTGTAGATCAATTGCGCCGCCGCTATATTGCCCGGAAATACTTCGAAGTTCTCACCGTCTGCGAATTGGAAAATTAATTAATGTTTTATTGATTACGCAAATTAATAAAATTAACAAATGGGATTGTTTGTAATAACTCCTGTAATAACATCAATGTTTGAAAAAGCCTCAATTTGAACTTCATTGAATTCGATTTGGACATTATTTTTACATATATTATGTAAAATTTCCTCAGCTTGACAAAAATGAATTTATTAATTTTTTTTTTAACACACATCGGCCGAAAAATCGATTTTTCAGTTTCAAATCCAATTTTAAATAATTTTCTGAGGCCCGGATATGTTTTTGTATGTTTTTTTTCTTATGAAAACACATTGAGAAATTCATGAAAAAATCATGAATAAATCACAGAACGACCCATGCAATTAGAGCGAAAATAATCAAGGAAAAAATCTAAAGAAAATTAAGCGTTCATTTGTTGATATGAATTTTCATTTCTCAAAATTAAAAATAGATCGCTGATTGTGAAACCCGAAATCGTTACTCTTTTGGTGGAACCGCGTAATACACATTTGAAATTTATTTTATATTGTTTTTCATGTTACCTTTCTTCGGCACGGCCGCAGTTTTGATCAATCCTTTCTGATGATCGCCCACGTGCTGCAAATAACTCTCGTTCTTGACTGTTTTGAACGGGCACAGATCACAAGTGAACAATCCGGAGAGTAGAGGATGCTTCGATCGAAGATGATTCTTGTAGCTGTTGCTTTGTATCGCGGAATACGGACAGTGCGGGCATTTGTAGGGTCGTACACCTACGGTCAGAATTTTTTTATTTACTTTAAACAATTTTTTTGGGTAAATTTTCCTCAGTTTACTCAAAATCGTCTCAAGATCGGCACGAAATCCGACGTTAAAAAAATATGCCTGACAAATTTCTTCGACTTAAAATAAAATTCGCATCAAATAAAAATCACAAATCAAATTAAAATCAAATCAACGACCGAATATAATTCCAAAAAAATTAAATCGAACAAGTTTTTATCAAATTCAAATAAAATCGAATTTAATTTTAAGAAAATCAAATTTAACAAAATCAGAGAATCGAATTTGGAAGTAAAAATTTCGAAAAAAAATAATTAAATTAAATCAAATTTAAATGAAATTCGAATCAAAATTTAAATTTCGAATCAAATTTAATTCAAATCGATCAAACGAAATTAAATTTGTTTTAAAATTAAGTAAAATCAAATTTCAATTATATTCGAATTAAATTTAAATAAAATTTTTAATATAAATCAAATCAATCAAATTAAATTTTAGAAAAATCAGACCATATTGAAACAAATTTCTTGTCGGAGCGAAAGATCGTCGAATGAAGAATAATCGGAATACGAGAGATAGATGGAAAAACTGACCCGTGTGTCTCATCATGTGTCGCCTCAATGAATTATGATCGCCGGTCTTGTAATCGCACAATTCGCAATTGAACGGTTTATCGCCCGTGTGTTGACGCAAATGCATCTGCAGCATGGCTTTTCTCGCGCTCGAATGGCCGCAAACGTTGCAAACGTAAGGACGGAGCTTCGAGTGCACGGCTTGTATGTGATTCTTCAAACATTTCGAATCGGCGTAAATTTTTCCACAAATGTCGCAAGTTTTCGAGGTGTACCAACGCGGTACGTCGGAAGCTTTGCGATCTATGTGCATCACTCGATGATTTCGCAATTGGCTCGATTGTTTGAAACATTTGCCGCAATCCGGGCATTCGAACTCACGATCGTCGCTGTGTACCCTCATGTGCGTCGACAATTTTACCAACGTCGTGCATTTGTAATTTTTACAGATGTTGCAGCAATAAAGATCGACATCTAAAATAAAAATAAAAATAGATTCATATTTGAATCCGTAGATCCGTAATGTTTAATTTATATTTGACAAAAATTACATTGATGAGAAAATAACTCGACTCGCGTGAAAAGATTTTCGTAACATATTTCTTTGTTTTATTATCGATGGCAAATCGATTTTTAATTAATTTCTTTGTTCTTAATTAAATTTTAAATTCTAGAAGCCTGTACGATCCAGAACTTTTCTTATAATTTTTCTGTAAGCTTCAAGTAAGGCGTTATATATTCCCCAATTTTAATAGGGAATATAACGATCAGATAATTTAATTCTAAGGTGTCGAGAATTTTTTTTTTACCAATTTGATGCTTTTTCCAAAGATGCAGACTGCAAGGTTTCCACTTTGTGAATTTCACATCTCGGCATACGTTGCATTTGAAATTATTCGCGTGATAAGGCATGTCCAAATGGCAAACCGCGTGCTGCTGCATTGCAATTTCGTTACTGAATTTGTGAAAACATCCTCGATATGTGCATTTGACGTTGCGATCGTTCGCATCCGCTTCGATGGAATTTGACGTTTCTGACAATCGCGTGCTTTGCAATTTTGGAGAAACGATCTTATGATTCATCGTTGGAGATTTCGTGCGCTTAACTCCCAAAATGCTGGGTTTGAAACTCAACGAATTTTGTTTCCTTGCGGTGTCGTCAAATTTTTCATCGGACTTGTCGTCTCCTCGATCCATCAATTGATGATCTTTTATCATGTGTTTACGACAATCTTCCATGGACGGAAAACAATTTGAGCATTCGCCGCACATGTACATCAACTTTACTTCGTCGGAATCTTCGGTCTCCTCTGTTGGTTGCATCTTTGTCACAGGATTTGTGTGAATATTTTGAAAGTGTTTCAACAACTGCGCTCTATCTTGAGTCGTGTAGGGACAAATTTTGCATTTGAAAGCGGTAACTACTTCCGCAAAATCATTGGCATTGATGTTTTCTCTGGCTACGACGAACAATTGCTCGTTATCATGATCTTGCGCCGCTTCGGAACGTCGATTCTCATCGATCTCCACGTTCGAAGCGTCGCCGTCTAGTACGTATCTGGTAATCTCGACGCAGCCTGTTTTGTCATCTTCGATCACTTCGGACAGAACCGGCGATTCTGCGCGATCGGGATCGATCGCGGTTTCGTATTCCAGCTGACTGATATCCAACTCCTGAAGTTCTCCGTTTCTGACAGCGTATACCTGACCGTCCAGGCATACGAGAGGAATGGACTCGGAATCGTCTCCCTCGTCCGTTACCTCGTCTACGTATTTTATCGAATGTTTATCATTTGGAATCTCTCCGGCTCTTGCCGAGCTCTCGACGCCGTTACCCAGCTGTTGGACGATAAACTGGGTGCCGTCGATCTCGTAACTCAGAAACGACGGATTCCCATCCTCGGAACAGGCGTTCATGATTCGACGTTTCGTATCGCCGGACCCAACGTTTCGAACATGTGAGACTTTGTTGTCTTTACTGAAACAATCATACGTCTTTATATTACATCCCGATACAGCTTTGCTAATGAATTTGCACGAATCAATCGCAAATAGACTTTATCTAAATTTTGAACCATTGATTTCCTTGCATTATCAGAAATTACGAAACATTTTACACAAAACAACGGAGAAGAAGTGACAAATCGCGGTCGTTGTCAATGCAAAATGCAATGCAAGTGCAAATCACTGTACAAACAATTGGAATTTATTTCCGGCTAGAGGTTAACTCACTCAAACATCCAGCAATAAAATTTCGGAAATGATGAAACGATCGAATTAACTTTGATGATCGCTCGTTAATATTCATTCGTTTATCGAGATAATCAGATCGGTTTCATCGATTGAATTTACAAACACCGCAAGAATGAATCGTATTTTGCTTTACAAACTGTGGCGCGTGGAGGCGTTTCGCGTCTGGTTCGAGGTTTTTTCGAATGTTACGGCAATATACGTTTCCAGATGTAATTTCGATGAAAAGTTAGCTCACGAACGCGAGATTGATTGATAATAATAATTTTTTTGCATACCTTGAGATACGGAAATTTTAAGATTGCGCGCACGGAAGGTGTGAAGCGGTCGTTTAATACAATGGAAATATGTTTTTCCTTATAATAAATTATTCTTGAGAAGCCGCCATCTTGTGTCACGTGTTGACGCGCTAAAGTCGGTGCATTCCGGTAAAATGTATATCCGTGGTTTGGAGGCAAAACCAGATAAGTTTTGTTTTTTTTTAATTGATCGAGTAAGATTCTTATGATTTAGACTGTAATCAACGTTTTGAGATGCAGGGATGCCTAAAATTGCTCGTATAGGAAAAAAGAAACGACATTAACCTGATCAAGTAAGTTCATTTCGGTGGCAAAACGGAATAAGTCCAAGAGTGATTTTTTTATCCATAAGTTACAGACTATTTCAAATTTTTTTCTAGATATTTAGATTGACCGAATGCTACCTTGAATAATACCAGAACGTGAACGTAATCTAATTATTATTATTTTTCTCGTTATCATTATTACTTGTCGATTGGGATATTATTATTTTTCTCGAATCGTTATATCTCGAAAACTTGTTTGGTTTTGCCTCCAATGTAGAAATAAACATAAGATCTTCATGTACTCACGAAAAAGGTAATAATAATAATAATAATAATAATAATAATAATAATGATAATAATAATAATAATATTGTAATTCTGTTTATTTTCTCATGATTTCAACGTTTACTCAATTTACAATTCAAAAATAACAAAATACGTTACTGGAATTATATACAACAGAGCGTCGATTATTCGAATAGTTCATTTTTTTTGTCCAACCTACATTACGCAAAGACCTTTTATGACTATAATAAATATTTACGTCAACTTTTTTTCAAATAAATAATTTCCATCATATCGAAAGTATGAGTTTATAGGAAAAATTGTTTACTCCTGGAATATTAGCGTTCTTGTATCCAGTTCTAGGTCACAATTGATTCTCCCGCAAACTAGATCCAACCTCTTAACACTCCTAATGCTTATCGAGAACCGCCGATCTGCTTGTAACCCAAATAAACCCCTTCCGGCTTGCATGGTAATTTCAATACTCAACGAATTCCAAATCGTTAAGCTACAAACTGAAAAATTACCGTTTCACCAACGAGCTCAAATGTTTCTCTCAAATTTTCGGCGTCCAACCATCTAAATCAATCCGTCACGTCCGGCTCAACGTTGAGCCTCAACGTGATCTCGGCGTTCTTTCCACGTTTTGTCGAGCGATCTCCGGACAAAACTGCGAATTATATTTCTGTCTTATCGCCGGTTTCGGTGATTGTTTTCGTACAACGGGAACCGGATCGCCTCGAACTTTTGCCAAAAGAGCTTCCGTTCGCATTTTTTCGCTCTGTTCCCTCAACAATCTCTCGGCTCGCAATTTCGCTATGTCGGTTTTCGGTTTTTCCACGGATTTCGACTCCAATTCGTTCCTGCGTTTGGATTTTTTGTGTTTCTTCGATTTTTTCTTATCTTTTTTGAATTTTTTGCTCGGTCTGGATTCGTCGTTGCCGGAATCGTTCGAATCGTCGTCGCGCTTTCTTTTCTCCGACTTTTCGACTTTCAACTTGGATCGTGGACCGTCGCCGGACGATGAAGAAGATCCCATCAATTTGAGGTATCTTCTGATATCCTTCATGGGATCGTCGTAAGATTTCCGAGACGTCTGAACTTCGATCTTGATTTCTTCGTCCCGCAGACGCATCGGCAGCTCGTCGTACCAATTCGTCTTTCCCGTAGCTTCGTTGGTGTCTTGTCCGAGATAAGTGAGATAACCGATTTGTTTTTCGTACTTCTCTTGCTCCGCTTTCTTCTCCGCTTCGTGCTCCGCGTTAGGCTTGCTGTAATCGATCTTGCCATCTTCGAGATCGGCGAAGAAATTGACGTGTTCCAATTTTTCAGTCTTGGGGGGCTCGTCTACGTTGCTTTCGGTCGCTCTGCCGTCATACTTTGTTCTCGCTTGAGTTCTTAAAAAGTTTATACGGGCTTCGGTTTCCTATCGAATTGTGAGTAGATGGTTAATAAGATCGGTGCTTATGGGGGGGACACAAATGTAAATGGCGATGAACATTGTGGGTGCTTACGGCTTTTTGAGCTCTGGCTTTGACGGCTTTGGCTTCCTCCGCAGCTTGCGCTTCGTCTCTCCTTACGCGAGCTATGTTTTCTTTGGTTCGCACGTGCCATCTGATAAGCGAATGAAATCGGTTACTCGTGAGCTTAGAGATTGTGATTATACGCGTAATTCGTGTAATAGACAGTGTATAGAAGGCCCAAATTATAGAATTAATAAAGGAGATAAGACAATGATACGAAATAACAATATTTACATTTAAATATAGGTTATACGTTAGTTCGACACTTAACCCCAATAAAATAAAATTTGTGAACTGCAAGAGAAGTAATTAAAGACGTACCTTTTCTTGGGTAAAATATTCATGTTTTATCTACCGTTTCGATCAAATTTCTTGTTGTTTTTTTTTTTTTTTCAATCGTACCGAACAGCAGAAAATGACGTACTGACGGTAACGAAGACGACTGCTATAGTGTTTGGTAGTGTTGGATGGTGTTGGAAATCCTCCAAATTTCCGATGGTGGGAAAAGGACGGTTAAATAAAATGTTCTTGCTTCTCGAAACCGCCACTAGTGAGCGCTACCAGCACTAAAGTGCGTTAGGGGTGACGGTGACCAGAATTTTTTCAAGTTCGCATGTCAAATAACTTTGACAAATCGGCACCGCCGTCGAAAATCATCCAATCGGGCTCATCTTTCTACACGATTCTATCGAACCGAGAATTTTCGTGCGTAACACCCTAATGCACATGAAAGAGGGAGAGTCAAATGGCGTTTCGGATTTTAAGAACGGAATAGTAGTTCCAAATTCCGCCTGCAGATGGCGCGTTGATACATCAGGAACGAAGACACCTAAAAGGACGTAGACTTTCCTTACAATATAGAAAAATTCGAATCGTAATAATACGTCATATAAAATTATGATTATGATGCCAATTTTTATGTTAGTCGCGTTATAATGATTGTCCAGATTACAGACAATTGCCAAAATAATCAATTTCTTCCCCATTTCTACATAAAAACAATTCACCGGATAATTTTTATAGTCAAATCTCTCCTCAATTACGTCACATATATTCCATAAAACTTAAACAGTCATTAAATTTTCCTGAAAAAAGAATGACACACATCTAATTAAATATGACAAATAATTTATTGGCTATCACGTATAAATTAGTATTATTCTACATGTAACAAACATCGCACCAAAAATTGTTTCATCTCAAAAACATTCTCTACAAATCGTTTCGTTCCTAAACAATCAAGACGTTCCAGAACGTTTCACCGTAAATTTGCGTTGTCAGCGAAACATCGCGATCTCCGCAATACGCTCTCAAAATTATCCATCCCGTCGTTACAAATTTCGGCACTCCTATAATTACGTATAAAAAAAAAAATTGCACGCGACTTTTGATTACAGTCATTTCTTACAAGTTATCGCGAGGTATATCGCATACACGCGGCAATTCCTCCCACACCGACCGCAAATTAGAAACACGCGTGTTCGTCCCTCGACGAATTTTTTTCAAAAGTACATTATATAAGTACAAGCTCGCTGGGGCGCGCATTCGACTTTATCGCGCACATGAAAAATCTTCTATCGCGTAAATCGCCTATCCAGCATTAATCGAAACAAAAGGAACGAATATTCTTTACGATTCTTGGAGCGTTGGAGAATTATATGCTTCGTCAACGAAGTCTCGAATTTCTTATTCTTTTTGTTGCTTAAATTCCAGCTTCGCCCATTCGGTTAACGCGAAGTGACACATCGCCATTTTTCGCTATTTTGAGAAAATTATGAAATACAAGTTGGTCTTTGATCGATTCCACATAAATCCACCGAATTTAATCGAATTACGTTCAACCGTTCAGGCGTGAAGTACTGCAGAATATTTGCTAATTTACAATTTATTTGTTAATTATTGATAAATCTACTTACCGACGGCGATGTATCACTTCGCCTTAAACCAATTTAATACTGAAGATTCACAACACGTATCTTTACTCACACACACACACATGTACATGGAAAATATATATAAATATTTATATATAATATAAATTTTAAACGTATTTTAAGTAGGCTTTCGAACACGTGATAAGGTTCAAGTTCGTTGCACGGACTTGAGGAGAACTTTCTTATCGCTTGGCTGCACTTGGAGGAAATACGAACGTCGCGTGACGCCTCAATGTCCCTATACATCGACACTTCATGGTCGCGCTATCGAAAATTAAATAACTGTTTTTGTTTTTTCCGTGTAGAATAGAAAAACCGAATTAAAAATTGTTCTCGATTTCGTTGCCGTTCTCGACGGCTTCCTTTTTCGCGGCTATGATATTTTCCCACTGGGCTATCAACGTACTCCGTCTTCGTGGATTCGGCTGAAACGCATTTTTTAAACGGATATTAGAAGAGGGAGGGGGGTGAAAGATGGCGACGAATTGTAACAAAATTTAAGAAAGGTCTTGCTGAAAAGACTGTGGGGCGAAAAGTTAGTCGAAAAAAGCCTTACAAATAGCTGAACTTATGATAAATTAATACTTAGAAATGTTAATTTGCCACTTTTAATAATTAAAAAAAAAAATTAATTAATTTAAAAAAATTTTATAGTCAAATTCGACGATATTGGCGTATGGTCGACTGACGTTTTGTCAATGACTGTACAACCGTTTCAACTGTTTCAGGCGTTACTCTTCATTACTTTAATTAATTTCTCGACAATTTCTCAGTCGATTAATTTGAAACTAAGCATAATCTATCTGTTGATTCTAAATCTTAATGATATATTTTTTTCGGAATTTACGGCGATTTGGTTCCATTCGTTTTGCAACCATTAACGTTTGCGTAAGCTGTTTTTCCATAGGCGTTAAATTCATGAATTTATAACTACTTAATAAAATTCTCAAATAATTCATGTATGATTATTCCATCACGAAAGATCAACCCTCAAAGTTTAAAGATTTTTGGCCATTTTTTTATATCCATTGGGTGAGACTTTAAATGCAGGCTTTGAAACATAAATTTTACCTTGTGCTTTCCCTTGTTTTCTCGCTCTGACTCGTCCTCGTTCAACGTATTGGACGATGTACCGCTTCGAAGCGAATTAGCCCCATCGTATATATCCGAATCATTATCGTTGCCGATATCCAACAGATTCGGCTGCGATTTTGCCAACATTCTTGACCTCATTAATCTAAATGAGAAAAAAGGAACAAAAAAATGTAAGAAATAGTTTAAGCAATGATTCTTAATACCGATAAATCAACAGTCGAACCTTCTCACGTTTACTCCGATTCGTTTAAAAGGACTCTGAATAATTAAAGTTCGATTTTATTTTGCATATAATGCATCTTGTTATAATTATTCAACAAAAATTCATCTTAAAATTCGAACCTGAAGCGATAATTAAAATGACATTCTTGCAATCCAGTAATTAAACAGTCAAACCAATCCAATTCCAATTAATTTATTAAATTCCCAGAACACCGTTGAATAAAATAAAATTTTTATTAAATTTTTTTTTTAATTTCGTTAAATATATTTTTAATAAGCCAACAATCGGTTCGATAAAAACAACGACGAATCATTTCACGCACCTTAACTCATTCTCTCGTTCCTTCATCTCGTTCAATTCCTTCTGAATTTTTTCCTCAACCGGAACGTAACCCTTTCGCGCCGGTGGCTTTTTGGGTTCGTCGTCGTGTTCGATCTTCATGTCCAGAGTTTTTCCAAACGCCTTCAGACTCAATGGATTGAGCGTTATCGTGGGTGTCGGTGGTGGTGTGAGCAAATCACCGTCCATCGTTGTTTTGGATCGAAAAATTTTGCCTCGCGTTGCCAAAAACCTGTGCATCAAACCCTTTTGACTCGGAGTTGTCGCGAAACGCAATGGCGTGGGCGTTGTACGCGCCGATATAACTCCGTTCGTCATCTTCGGCGTGAGACTCGGCGTTGACGGGGTCAGGGTCGTCGGTTCGAGGATTTGAGGCGTCGAGGTCGTCCTCTTCAGCTTTCCGGACGCCAAAGCCTGTGGCATTCGTCGAACCTGCCAATTTCACTTGATTTATAGACAATTGTGCGACTTTAATATTCGACCCAATTAACTTTCATAATAATAATGATAATAGTAATTAGTTAGTCAATATTTGGTGAAATATTTTGAAGAATTATTTGCTTATATACAGGGGAAGAAATTAAAAAACGTTCGTTAATTATTGTGAGTTTAATAATTGTGAGGATATATTGATAGTTGTAATAATAATAGTTATTTTTAGTTATATGTTTTATGATTCTATTATTATTATTATTCTGTCTAAATTGGCTGTTTTGAATTAATGGAATGAATAATAACGATGATTATTATTAGTATTAATATTTTATCATTATTGTTAATTTAATTAATTTAGAAAGAGCCAATTTGGATTTGGATTTTTCAATAATAAGGATAAAATTTAAATACTAATAATAACGATAATTATTATTAATTCGTTCAAATTCGCTCTTCTCTATATATAATGTAAAACAGTCTATCTATAATATTTTCTAATATATGATAAAAAACAATCAATGACGATAAAAATAATAATTATTATGCTTATCTTTCTAATATCATCAATTCCTCGAATTTCGCTCTTTTTTTTCTATAATGAATGATCAAAAGTTCTTCAAAAATATGCAGAAAAATCATTTTTTATTAATTTCATTTAATTTCCATTTTTCAATCCATTCGAATCAATGAATATTCATTTCGGAACGTCTTTCGATATTCCGAATCGTTAAAAAATCAACGATGTTAAGTTCCGTGTCGTCGACCTGGTTCTCGTCAAACAATAAATCGAACGGTCGAATCGAGAAAGAAAAAAGAAAAAAAAAGCGAGAATCGAAACGTGCGTCTTTTACATAATCTTGGCTATTCTCGAGATACGTAATAACGTTCGTCACGTTACGCGGGTGGAATTGTCATGAGGAAAATTGGGAGTGTACCGCGTGAGTAAACAGACGCGTGTGTTTTACCCGAGACAATATTACGTGGCTGCACGCCGGCGCGTTGTGCGTTCGTTTTATTGTTTCACTTTTTTTTTCAGTCCCATGCTCGAAGGATCCGTCGTCGTAGTTTGTATAATACGTATCGCGTAATCGTTAATTAAACCGACACCCTTCATCGATCGTGTTTCGGTTTCCTTTTTCAATTAACGTTTTTTTTGGGAGAAGCCACAGATGTATCGACAGCTGTCACATGTGTGGTTATATGGGCTTCGAAGAAATAAATAAGATGAAGAAAAAAAATATTCACAGGTGTTTCCAACACGAGTTCGGCTTCTTTCTAATGCGACTTAAATTTTTTGGCTACGACGAATGAGTTTACTGAAAAATCGTGAATCCATATGTTTTTTTTTTACTGGAATGAGTTTGAGAGTCGAATAGAAAGGGGTTGTGATAATTATGAAAATGCGAGTAATGTATTGAATTTTCGGGTGCGGAAAAATGGTGAAAGAGCTGATTTATTATTTTTATCCAAAAGCAAAAAAGTAAAATTGAAAGACTGAAAACTAAAATTAAAATCGAATTGAATGAAAAGAAAATATTTTGTTGCTATTTCTTTAAGGTTTGACAGAACGGTTGACTCACTGTGTTAACTATTGTTCGATGACATAGGCAAATATTTCTCTGGAAACATTGTTCGATAATTCCGATAGTAACCAAGCGACCGATTTTTTTTTTATATCCGTACGCTGCAATGGCTTCGATGGACAAACTACGTCATTCTCGATCGTTTATCGCAAAGACAATCGAGCAAGCTGTATATTCCAAGAATTACCGCTTTGACACTGCACTGACTAATTTATATTTTAACCACAATTGTTCATCGTCAATAAAAAAATAAAAACGAAATAAAATAATCCAAGGAGATAAAATTCACGATCACGTATTATTTAAATATCACTCGCGAGTATTTTTTTTTTTTACCGCGGAATATCGAAAATATAAAATACACACAACGTCTTATTTTTCGAAAAAGAAACTTCTACTCATTACAATTTCATTTTTCAATGAATTTCAATTTAAACCTAATTGATCAAATAATTTTTCTATTTGATTAAAACAATATATTTCGTTATTTACATTGCATAGTTTCAATCGAGCCAAAGATTTTATTTTCGATTCAATAAATCCCAATCCGGTAGTCAAACATTTGCAAAAAGTGTGACCAAAGTTGTTAAAAAATACAACGAATATTATTTAAAAAGAAAAAAAAAACCCCCCCGCGCTTACCTTGGAGTCAACGTTCTCGTCCGAGATAGTTTTGATGCTCCCGACGTTCCTGAGCTCGTGTTCCCGCTCGGTAACTTCCTCGATCTCCCTCTGTATCCTATCCGTGGCTTTCTTCAACTGCGCCAGTCTGTGATCAGCCTGAAAACCCGTCCAAAACAATTTAAACAAATCCCTCCACCCGCAATCTTCGATCACCAAAGACAAAATAAAACAAATAAACAACTACGCACATTTAAAAACAAATCCAACAAATAAAAATCGAAGAAACGATCAATTATATTGAAAAAAAAAAAAAAATGCGGGAGAGCGAGTTATACCGGGAGGGTCGACGAGGAAAAATGACGGTACCGGAACGCGTATATGACGGTCGAAGGATCTCGCGTGGTGCGCGTAGCCGCGAAGGAGTCTAACTGCCGGGCCGAAGAATGTCGTTGGTAGAACCAAACGACGACGAAGACGACGACGAAGACGACGAAGACGACGAAGACGACGATCACGACGAAGACGATCGCCCGACGAGTGAGAAGAAATTCTCCGGCCCGCGAGAATCCCTTCTCCCCACTATCCCGGCATGCACCGCGCGGAGCAACTCGCGCGTAGAAAAGAACGGGTTAACTGTAACTCGCGCGCCTGATGTTTCCTTTCTAAAAAAAAGGAAGAAAAAAGATACGGAGAAGAAGAAAAAAATGGGCCATACTTCGATATGTTCCTGCTCTCCTGGTTTCGCTGCGTCGCGCACGGCGAGTCGCGCTCGGTTGGTTTCCAAAATTTTCGCGCAAAAAAACCGCAAGCACGTCTTAACGATCGGAGAGTTCGCATTGCCAATTGCATATCGGAAACGCGTCATCGGCGAACAATTTCGATCCAAATAATAATTCGCTCGCTCGACGTCATAATTCATAACGAATTCTACGTACGCGCGATTCCGCGCTCGCTTTAGCATTTTTTAAACGTTTTTTTTTTTTAAACGATGAGCGAGAAAGTTTTTGATACGTTTTTTTTCTTCCCTTTTGTAGATTTATTCGTTCGCTTTTTTTTTATGAACGACTTTCGATCTTGATAAGGAGCTCAGCGAGATCGGTGACAGAAACACGTTCGGATCACGTTTTTTTCTGAGTATTCTGCATGATTTTTTTTCGATTCTATTTTGGATTTTTTTTTTTGCCGTTGTTGGGATTATCAATCGGCGTTTTATCGGGTCGATTGATTACCGTCGAAACCGATCGAGCGTTTGATCGATTACGAGGAGCGTTCGGAACGTTTGCGAGCGTTCGAATTGATTTTCACTTTTGTTTTTAAGGCGATACACTCGCACGACCGTGCGGTGCGCGCTGATATAGCCTACGAAAAACTGTAAACAATTGTTTTTCAATGGTTTCGAACATTTATGGTTCGAAGAAAATTCATTACATCACGCTAAATTGCCCAATTAAAATATGTACGACTTTCATTATATCCGAAAATGTTTCACGATCTTTAAAAAAAAATAGTTTACAATGTTTATTGCCACCCGATTATGTTTCTCCAATTAAAAGCACTATAAAAATTGTTTTATTCGATACTTTGTCCGGTGAATTGATGCAGCTACTGATATTAACCGTTTTTACCGCTTTCGAGTTAATTAAAAATGAATTTCACATTTATTACGAATATTGTCCAGTGCTGTACCTTCATCTGATTATTCTCTCCCCCCCCCCCCCCCCCCCCTTCGATGGCTCCAACTCTCCCCTCACCGTTGAAACAGCGTTGAGAAACCGAACGAACGCGTTTCGGCGAACGAAAATATGGATCGTCGACCGATTTAAATAGCGGTCCGACGACATCTTTTTAAGGTCACTGGCCGTCATATCTCTCGCATTCTCCCTCTCTCTCTCTCCTTTCCTTATCTCCATAATCTACTCCGAAAAAAATTAACCATAAAGATACATGTGACGTTCCTCTGTGTACACTCACTCTGCAATTTCAAATCTCTTCTACACTCTGAAATCTCAAAAGGAGAACTAAAAATTCTAAAAACATTGAGGCAGAACATGCGAATAGACGGCGGAAGAAATGGTCGAATTCTGGGGATTTTTATTTCAAAAACTATTTGTTCGATTTTATTCAAGTTTGTTTTATTCGAGAGTATACATGTTGAGGTGTGCTGACAAATTTCTTTATAAATATATATCGACTGGGAGCGCTGCTTTCATGGCCGGCATAAAAAAAGGTTCCCTGCGGGCACGTTTTGCGGTCCACAAGATTACATGCAGTCGGTTGATCTGAAACAAAAATTCAAAAAAGATTCTCAAAATGTAATGTATGAAGCCCTTCGCAACGTAGGGTTTTTTTTAAGTTAATTATTTTTTTTATCAAGCCAGAAAGGTCGGAAATTAAGGTTGAAAAATGAATGGAGAGTTTGATCCATTTTGTGAAAAAGAAAAAAAAATCCTGCGTTGCAAAGAGCATCGTACGTTGCATTTTGAGAATCTTTTTGCATTTTTTGTTTCAGATCAATCGGTGGCATGCAATCTTGATGACCGCAGACCGTGCGAGCGAGGGACAATTTTCACGCCGGCCATGACAGCAAAGCTCCCGGTCGATATATATTTATAAATAAATTTCTCAGCATACCTCAATATGTATACTTTCATATAAAACGAACCTGGATAGAATAGAACAAATAGTTTTTGACATAATAATTCCTAAAATTCACCTATTTTTCCTCTGTTAACAACAACGGTCCCCCTTAAGGCATTATTTAATAAAGTCCTCTATACAAAAAAAATGCAACAAAACCTTTCTCCATAAAAAACGTTGGTCGCCACTTATCCTGAATCCAAAAATCTCAAATAATCTAAAAACATAATAAAATCCACGAATAAATTTTTCCAATACCAAAACAAAAATACAAATCCACCAAAAATACCTCCAACAAAATCCTCAAATAAAAAAATTTCCATAACCACCAAAGTCATCGATTTCCCGAAACCATCGTCACGAATAAATGTCTCCAATAACAAAACGAAAACGCAAATCCACCAAAAATAGCTCCAACAAAATCATCAAAATAAAAAAATTTTCCTTATCCCCGACGTTATCAATTCCCCGAAAACATCGCCGACGTATCGTCCATCGTTCGAATTTCCGGCTAATCGTGACGCACAACCCGGAAATCGCGTCTTTCACGTCTCGCAAACGACTAATCACACGTTCCGTCGTTAATCCTATTAATTGTCATTAATTACAACAAAATCGAGCGGTAATTTCGCCATCCCCGCGTCATTACCCGCGCCAACATACGTTATATTTGCCCGACTCCTTGTACATAATAATACAGCACACCTCGCTATTTCGTATTTTCCGATATACAATTACGCGGATCCTCGTCGTAAATGCCCGGAGTGTGCCGTAGCTCGCTGATGCCATTCCGCTTAAGTAGTTACGCCATTTAAAAACAGACCAAACAGTCGTCTCTCAAACCCCCGTCGATAAAATGCAAATTTATCGATACTTTAATTAAATAAATAATACATATAAACACATAAAATACATACCGTTTATATATTCTTACCTCCATTTTCATGTTTGATGGTCGCCGTCTTGCTTTAATGCCAAAACTCAACTGACGGTCACTACGTGCTCTTATCAGCCGTGTCTCCGCGATACGCGCGAGTTAAATACCATATACACGTACACTTACGCATATATAGCATATACGGATAGTACATATATATTTATGTATTATGACGTTTTATCAGATGTCGAGGGACGTGAGAGGACTCGCGGTCGGATTATCATGCCGCGGTTCGCGTTGTATATAGTTATGTCACTATATTGAAAACGGTATTTCTCCGCTTCGCGGGTTAAAGACGTGTAGGCGAACGAGAGCAAACACCGGAAAGTAGTTTCGGCGTCTATCCGTAGACCGACGGACTCGAATGTTTCATTTGTACGAATGTATTTTTTTTTTTTTTGTTTCTTTTCGTGGAATTCGTGGCTGCGAGAGATCGGAAACGAAAAAGCTTGGGGCTTAACCGGTCGGAGCAAATGTATATACTCGGAGCTTGTGCCGGTACAGATAGCGCGTAATAATGATTGGCCGAGAAGATCGGTTTATGTGTAAATATATGTATATATATATATATATATATGGGTTGCCGAACGTCGCTCGAACGAACCGAATTCCAGGACCCTGAGAGCCGTCTGACCGAGACGCACCTTTCCACTTCCGATCCGATCGCACCGCTGGTTGCACTGCACGGACCCACGATCCGAGAATTTTCTCTACCGTGACTAACTCCGACTGTATGAAATTTTTCAGATTTTACGTTTTTTTTTTCCGCCCGTGGATTTTCGTTGTATTAAAAAAAAAATTATTTCGTCGAAATGATTATTAATTACATTTTTTTCTTTCTTTCAATTTCACTGGAGTTAATATTTCGGGAGAGCTTTTTTGAATTGGTATTTTAAAATATATATATATAGGTATATAGCTTTTAGCGCGCGTGCAACTGTGCGGTTAGTCGGTACGCCAGTGCAACACCGACCAGCCACTACTGCCGTTTTACCTGCGTGGATGACCTTGTTCTCCTACCGTCGTGGAAACTCAAAGCAGCAAAGAGCGACGGGACATGTTGGCGTGTGTGTATGCGTGTATGTTATTTTTCACACGGTTCACTATATGGTTGCCCTCGGGTTGGCTCGACTCGACTCGTAACGCCGGGGCCATCGCCTTTGCCCGTGGATCTGGGTGGAGATACGATCCCGTGGGTCATTTATGAATGAGATTAGCCCGGAGCTTTTTTTTTGGCGGTTTGAGGATGACGATTTTTTTGGGGATTCCGTAGCGGTTTAGAAACCATTGTGGTTTTGGTCGAGATATTCTTCTGGGTGTCGATATGTCACTTGTTCTATGGGATTACGCAGTTAGTTAGTTAGTAATTTAGTTTTCTTTTGATCACTTTTTTTTCGGTCCATTTTATTGTTTCAATTAGGCTGTATTTACATGTTTTGATATAATCGCCCTTAGGATGTTATTACACTTATGGGATGGAAGTAGTTCTTTTTTATTTTTTAAATTAATTATATTTTTGCGTTTTGGCTATATTTTTTATTTTTTTTTCTTAGCATCTTTCGGCTACTCAGTTCTCTAATGATGGAGTTCGTGGAAATAGGGATTATTAGGGGGAGTTGGATCGGGCAGAGAGTATTCGTTATTTTTTATCACTTTAAAAAACAAAAAACATACAATTTCGGATAATAATCACGGAAGAGAAATAACTTTATTTTCATCGATTTTGGGGGGATTGAATGAATCATTTTATGGCTTCTCTCAATGGAATAGAAATAATTTTTTTTCAAAATAATAAATAATGATTTTTTAAACAATTTGTGTAATAAAATTAGATAATAATTTTTCAAGAATAAATATCAGTAATAAATCATATATTCGGTCAATCAGTCTCGTTTCTTTTTTATCTAATAAATTTGTTTGTTTCAGACGTCGATTTAGGCGCGAGATTTCATCGTGCCGACAAATTGATATTTTACGATGAGAATGACGTATCAAAATATCTCGCACGTAACAATTCGTCTTCACCTGCGTGATGAGTTATAATAGAGTTGGATGATTGGCAAAAAAAATAAAATAATGATAAAAGCTCCGCCATATTTGGAGGATGTGGTTTGCGGAGGCACGAATGTGCGAAGAATTTAAACTTCATGCAAACTTTCGCGCACATTCTCACGCTGGCCGAATGAATCAGCCGCGAGCGCCGCGAGGCAGCCCTGACACTCATCTTGCAAGATGCTGAGGTTATGTTGAATCACAAGGAGGTTATGTCGACGAAACATCAACAAAAACATTTGCGAATAATGTCAGCGTCGAATTTCACAATTAAATATCAATCGAAACGGAATTTTTAGATAACTGAAATAATCTTCAACGGTAATTCGAAGGGACAACACGATTTTATAGATATGGCGCAGTTTTCGCCGGTCGCCAGTAAGTTGTTTATTAAACAAACAAACCTGTTTCATCAAAGCCACGGGAAATTGCGCGTTAATGTTATTTTCGGTACCTTTATTCTATATGCATGGCTCGCTCGGCTTGGTGCTATAAAAAGTACTCTAAAGTGCTCCCAAAAACCCCATAAAATTCATAAAATCTTATTAACAATCCTAGTATAACGATCGATTATTATATTGCTGCAATAATCATTTGATCAAAAGATATAATCGTATACAAAAATGACAATGCCAAGAATTTGAGAAAGGCATGAGTAGTAAACGTTAATACACAGTGATTTACAGAATCACCAGGTGGGAGAATTTCGCAGACGAAAAATTTGACCGGTAATCCGCGTATAGTTCGTGATTTGGCTGCAACAATACACGCCAGTGTACAGCAATGGAACAACATTCATTTGCACGGTTTGACGCTTTTGAAGGCCATAACGCAGTCAAAGGTCGATGAGAGTTATCCGGAAGAATTGGAAGATCTTTGCGAGGACCTTACGAAAGATTGTGAAAAATTGGTATTATTTTAATTACCCTAACAATCACTTGTTCAAATTTATCCATCCATCTATTATTATTTGTTATTTTTGTTATTATTATTTTTCTCGATTATTATCTATTTTTTATTATTGTTATTTTTCTCTGTCCATTATTGGTATTATTAATATTATTATTATATATCTCATTCTAATTATTGGAAACACTTTGCAAGGATGTAATGAAAGATTGTGGAAAGTTGGTATTATTTCAATTACCCAAAAAAGATTTGATAGAATCTACCTATCTGACGATTACTATTTACTTCTCATTATTATTATTATCGTCTATTATAATTATCAATATATACCTTATTCTCATCGTTCAGATTTTTTGCCACGATCCAACAAAAGATTGTGAAAAATTGATATTATTTTACGTTACTCTACTCTATTATTATTATTTGTTCTTTATTATTTTTTTAATTGTATACGTAATTTATTATCTCATACGTCCCATCTGAACCTTGCATTTTTATCAAAAGGACGAAATAGTTGAGAATCTGAATCAGGCGACCGTACAATTGAATGCTGTGAAATCGTTGCACAAAGGCCCGGATAAATTATTCTTCACTTGGCCCGTACAACATTTCGGTACGTTTTTGAAGTAGAAAAAGGAAAAAAACCTCATTCAAAATACCCAGCGAAGAAACCGTCGATGTAAGTGATTCTGACAAAAGACAAACATTCCAGCCCAAACCGCTGCGTTGATTCACGAAGCATACAGAGACGAGGCTGCGGTAAAACGTAAAATTTTGGAAAACGTGGCTCACGATCATCGAGAATCCTGGAAAATGTTGCACCTTGCGGCGTGGGTTCACCAAACCCAGATACCCGACAGCTTGACTACATCTCTCGAATCGATGCTCGTAGAAACTTGGCACAGATGACGAAATTAAAAAATAAACAATAGCCTCACAAAAACAAATTATATAAATACGCCATAATTAAAATAGGTTATTCTTACTTTTGTTTCTTTACCAATTTTTATTTACGGTTTTTTCACGTCACGCACATCAAATTTATTGCGAGAATACATTATTCAGGAGACAACTACGAGGAGCAACCAGCGATCTGTTGGAGTTGAATAAAGTTTGAGCATTTGGTTAAATCGTTTGAATCGGAAGCACTGTCTCTTCGTTTCGAGCATTTATACGACGTATAGTACATAACTCGTAGGTTCCACAGTGGTTTTAGGCTTTCATTCATTGCCAATTTATTTACATTCATCATCGATCTTCACATCCGCATCAATCTTTTCATTAATGACGAAATTTTCAACGTTGTATTAAAAAAAAAAAAAAAAAAAATAATAAATTCCCATAGCTGCTAGGACATTGAATCGTTCTATCTGTGCTTCGAGTCATTTGAATTCTTAACAACGCGAAAAAAAATCGTGTAAAAGCGTTTTACACGATTCGTCTCTCTCAAATTCAAATAAATCGTTTTATTGTGATTAATGTTATATTTATGTCTTTTTTTCTCGATTATTCCAACAACACCGACAAATAACGCTAAACGCGTGCGTTACAACTATCTTAAACGTATCGTATCGTTAACTGTACAGTCGTATTTACAAAAAAAATAACTTAATGGCCGGCCTATGCGCTTTCTTACGATTCCTAAGCCCCTTAAATTTTTCTTCGCTCGGGCGATAAATCGAAATAATTAGAGAATTAAAACGAAATAAAGAAGAAAAATTATAATTACACGTGAGAGATCCCAAGAGTTAAGTTGGAATTAATTTTCCATCACTCAAAGACTAGCGTACATATTTTTTTTTTTATTTTTTTTTTGGCCCCAAAAATATTTTTGTGGTAATTTTTTCTCCCCGAATTCGAGAGACGTTTCAACACCGTTGAATTCTCTTATCACTTCGTTATCGGGATCTCTGATTAGCTGTCGAGAAGATGCACGTGGATTTTTAACGAAAAGAAAAAAAATTAATTCAACGATCGAACGAATTTTCCGAAATTATGAACATTTAAAAAACTATTTTCGTTCGTTTCGAATTTTTGTTTTGTGCGGAAAAGAAAATAATTTTACCTTCGGTAATTAATTTAAACAAAAATTATCGTACAAAACTTGTGAAATAAAAAAAAGAAAGTTAATCTACGATCGTACACAGGACATAAATTCCACACGGCGAGACGTAAAAAAAAATGATGTCTTGGTGTTTTGTCATCGGTTATTTAAAAAAATCCATTTCTCGTAGCATCAAGGCACGAAAAAATCATCGATCTCTCGTGCGTATTCGTTTCTCAATGACGTTGACGCGTTATATCCGACAAAATCGCGAGCTTCTTCGTTCATCACCGAACAATTAACGAAATAATTCGTTACATCCACATCGCCAGTGAATAAAAAACAAAGATAAACCCGTCAATTTCCGTGCATGCCCAAAAACGAGCTCCTCTCTATCATTCGTGCGACGAAAGTATAAAATAAAAATTGCTACATCGATCATTTCAACACCACGAAATTAAATCTTCACCATCAATTTGAATCCCACCGATCACAAACCCCCCGAAACTTATTTCTCCCAATTACAAAACAATCAAGAAACGTAAAGAAAAAAATTTGAACTATCGAAATTGTCGTTACGTTCCTCGAAAAAAAAAAAAAAAAAAAAAAACTAAAATATCTTTCCAGGCATTCGCCTGCTAAAAGAAGAAGTAAACATTCGTCCTATCAAACTCCACCCTCGCAAACGACGGTCACAATTCGATAGAAACGCATAGCTCCGATGATTCGTCGAATAATCAACTCCTCGTATTTCTATTAAATTCTTCGCTCAACGCTTCGAAATCCAAATCAGCGTCGAGATTAGAACCATTGGGCATCAAATTATTTTCCAAAATATTGTCGGGCATGATATTTTTCAGTCTTTCCGAAACCAATTCGTCCACGAGATTCGTTTGATCCACGAGATGCAATTGTTCGACGAGTTTTTCGTCCATCATCAGATGTTTGTCGATAACACCGCTGGTCGTTAAAATATCCAAATGCGGTATGTGATCGTAATCCGTAATTTTACCGATATCCAAATTATCCGTGCTACCGAACAAACTCGCGTCGCACGAATTACTCATGATCGTCGAATTGTCCTGAATCATCGTCAAACTTTCGGAATTTTTACAACTCGATCGCAACATTTTCTCGTCGTCGACGTTGCTCGTCGAAACTTCGGTTTTCGCGCAATCTTCGTCGTCTCCCATCGGACCAATTTTCGATATTAATTTGTGAAAACCTTTGACGAAACTCGACGCACTTGTTTCCATACTCCCGTAACCATTTCCCATCTTATCGAACGTTTGCGAATCATTTTTTCCATAAGCGCTCATCGTACTGTTTTCCAATTTAAATCCACGTTCCATCGGTTCCAATTTGATAAAAGCATGTTGCAAAGTTTGCATCTTCGGTTGTTCGTAATCGTCGTTCAATTTACCAAAATCCGGTGAACAACTCGCGAGTTCGAGACTTTCCGTTAATTTGGCAAAACCATCTTTCAAAGTTTCCAATTTACCGTATGATTTCGACGAATTTATGTCAATTTTTTGAAATCCACGATTTTCCGACAATTGATTTTGAATTTCCGGATTTGATATCAAAAGTTTCGACACGTTGTTCGTTTTCGTCGTATCCGTGGTTTCGATGTCGTTCGGATTGCGGGGCATCAAAGTCAAAGCTGACAAAACTTCCGGACAATTCACGTTCGTAAGATCGTTTTTACGTTCGTTCAAAAAATCCGAAACGCTCATGTCCGAACTTTCCGACATTCTTTCGTCCAAAATATCTTTGCAATCGTCGATCATGCGAGTTTTTTGAAGTTTCGAAGGTGGCTCGCCGATAATGGTCGCGTCCGAATCGTTGTTGAAAGAATCTTCGGATTTGCGAAAAGCTTCGTTGTTTATGCGATAAACACCGGGAGCCAATCCGAGAACGTGGCAGAGCGATTCTTCGTGAAGTTCGACGACGTCGCGATTATTTACGTCATTTTCCACGTCTACGTTGAGCATCGTTCCGACTTCTTCGCGAACTTTGTTTATCAAACCTTTTAATTCGTTCAAAAACGTTCGTACGTTGTTGTCGGATTTCATGATCAAAAGATCGTAGATCGAACGAGCGTTTAGGACGGGTTTGGCGGCGATGTTTATTATCTCGAGATTTTCGCAAACGGAAATTGCTTCTTTGAGCTTTACTTGACGTCTTTCGGATTTCGCTTCGGGCGTTACGTAAGCCCAAGGTCCGCGTTTTTTTCCTTTTCTTTTGAGAGGATCCTGCGATATCGCGCGTTTCAATTCGGGATCCGGGGTGGGCGGTGGCAATTGTTCCGGACTTCCGTGATCCGGATGCATCTCGAAATGTCGCGCCATGCGCGTTCTACCGAGATAAATTTTGCTGCACGTTGGACAACGAAAATGATCGGATATTTTGCGTTTGGGAACTTCCAAACCGGTCAATAGTTCTTTCGGGCAACCGTCGGTCTCGAGTTTGTCGGAATTTGTGTTGTAATCGCTGTAACCGCCGTCCGAATCGTCGAGATCGGGTTGGGTGAAATCGAGGTGATGGAGATGCTTGTAATCGCGGACCATGTGACGCGGGGGACGAGACAAACGGCCGGATCTTGTTCGAGCTACGACTTTTTTACGATCGTCCTGAAATTGATAGATTAGATTTTTGATTTTTTACGTATTTTTTTGGAATCATTGTTCGAGAAAAATAGCGATATTTTTTTGCTACATGCGATTTGGAATGGTTAGTTAGGCGAGTTACAGTCTATTTGATTGGAAATTTAATTCTAAAGAGAAAAAATATAATAATGATAATAATAATAATAATAATGATAATAATAGTAATAATAATAATAATAATAATAATGATAATAATAATAATAATAATAGTAATAATAATAATAATAGTAATAATAATGATAATAATAATAATAATGATAATAATAATAATAACAATAATAATAATAATGATAATAATAATGATAATACTTGGAGCAAAGATGCATTTAAATGAGTTACAAATCAAGATTGGTGGTGCAGTCAATAAAAGCACGAAATAAAAAAAATGGACAATTGGAAGGTAAATATGTACGTAATTTTTTTATTTTTTATGAAAATGCAATAAAACCTTCGTTTCCTCGTGTTCCTCTTCAGCTACGGTAGGCGTCCTTGTGAGGGGAGCTGCGGGTCTCACCCCGGTTTTTTTAGGCCTTCCGCGCTTACCGCCTCGACCTTTCACCAAAGTTCCCGGATTTCTCATTCGGAGATCGAGTTCTTCCGGAAAAACGACTCTGTAATATGAATGAAAAATTGTTCGAATATCGAAAACTATTGAACACAAAGGTTAAGAGATTATATCTAGTTAGAACCATCTACAACTTGTCAACCACAATAGAAATACTCAATAATCGATTCACGATCGTTCCATTACCGATAAACAATTCTCTCGTTCGGCATAGCAGCTTCTTGACTCCTCTGTTGCAGCACATGAGCGATCTGCTTCAACTGCGACTGCGAAAGCCTCTGCATGCTGTGAAACATATGTCCCTGTTGAACAATTTGTATCGGATTCTCACTGGATCCCAACGGTTTTGTCGTATCCGTTTGTTCAGCGGTCAGAGCCACAGGATTTTGCAATCCAGCAATTTTCGCCTTCTTCACGATTCTCGCAGTTTCCAAAGCGCTGTCGCTCGCTTTTTGCTTCAAACAATTTTGAACTGTCTTCAGTCTCTCGTAAACGTCGTTTGTCTGACCGTTGTTAGTTTTTTGAACAAATCTTGGATTTTGCGAACTCGTCGCAATGTTCTGACCGTCGATGATCATATTTTGATGATTCGTTATTGCGACGGCACTTTTGGACTGCGGTTTTAATATCGAAATGGGAGTCGAATGATTTTGCGTAGAATTGCGCAAATACGACGCGTTCGTCGTCACTGTCTTCGATTCCTGAGTTTTCAATGCCGAAGCTGTTCGAAATATGATTGGCGCGGTCGTTGTTGCAGTTGTTTTAGGTGTCGACGAAACTGGTAGGGTTTTTAAGAAAGTGGGACTCGCATTTCTGAGCAGCTGCGCCGGTATCTGAACTGATTTTAAGAATTGTCCGGTTATTGGGGTTTTTCCAGAATTTCCGTTCGACAACTGAACGGTTTTGACTACGGTGCCGTCCTGAGAAGTTTTCAACGTCGGTATGACAAATTGCTGGCCGTTGCTCGTCTGAATCATACCAGCCGATGTTTTTACAGCGCGGGAATATCTTATAGGCTTGTTTATCGAGCTTCTCACGAGTCTCGTTCCGTTGGCATTTCCGTTTCGATGCTGAGAATCGCAATTCTGTCGCAGAATCTGCGAAGCGTCCAGCAATTGCGCCGAAAAGCCTCCGCCGTTGATCAGCTGCGTCGCAACGGGATTGGCTTTTAAGATTTGCGGAGAAATCGCCTCCAAAACGCTTTTGGGCAGCAAAATCGAATTCTGACTCGTATTGCCGTTGAGCGTGCTCAAATTTCCAATTTTGTTGGTGCTCGGCAATATCCTTATATTCTTAGTGGTTTTCAAAATAGTTTGAGTAGGTTTTATGATAAACTGCGAAGAGGGCAAAAGAACGGGAAGCCTCTGCAATATCTGCGCCTGAGAAGTACGCGGTTGAGCGTTATTTTGCTGAAAGTTACGCGTCAAAGTTTCACCAACGGCAAATTGAATTTCTCCCTCGTTAGTGGCCACGGCGTTGGTTTCGACGGATCGCGTCGTATTCTGTTGAACGTAGATTTTGCGAACGTTGCGATTATCGTGAAATTGATGGAGAAGACTTTCGGTCGTTTCCAAAGCTTCCAGTGGCATCGATTCCGTTTCCATGGGTTCGTCTGGACCGATCTCCTGCGTCGCCCATTCCCGAAGCTGCGAACATTCGTCTTTGACGACATTGTTAATTTCGGCGGTTGACGCTGTTTGAAAGTTCAACGTATCCATGGAATCGTTTTGCGACGGCGACGTTTCGCCATTTTCGAGGCCACCGGCGCTTCGAATATCGCCGAGCATAACGTTTTCATCGTGATTGTAGGTTATGCCGTCGTTTTGCTCGTCCACCGAGTCAACCTCGAAGGTTAATCGCAGAGCCGACGCTTGAGCGTGAGTCAAATGAATAGCTTGCGAATCGTCACCTTCACCTTGAAGAAAAGCCACGAAATCGTTCTCGTGATCCTCGTCGTCGACTACTTCCTGGAATGCTTGACGCAAAAGATCCGACGTGCCACAAGACACACCGTTTGTAAACACCGTCGAATTTGCTATATCCGCCATATTTTTATTGTTTCTATATCACAAAATTCAACAATACTCGACTCGTCGAATCAAACTATTGAGTTCATGATTTTGGTTTTTTATGGATATTTCGGTGTTTCGATTGCTTAATTATTAAGCGATAATCGGTTTTTGGTTGCACGTTTTCGCGCAAACAGAAAACACGACGCGAGGTGCGAAGTTTGCAGCGGATACCCGGCTCGGGGAAGGATTGCCAATTTGATGGACGTGGGATTATGGGGTTGAGAGTAATTTGTGGTTTCTAGGGTATATTACGGGAAGAAATAAATTATCGTAGAAAACGGTAGCACACTGGGTAAGTTACCCGTATAATTTGATGTGTGGGAATGTAAGGTAAGGTAAGATAGGTAAACTTCTCTGGTAACTTACCGGGTGTCAAAAAGTAATGAAGAGAACATTAGGATTCGACCTTCGTGAAGTTAACATGCTTAAAAGTTTGAATAAAATAATTTCTTCATTATATTTCCAAAAAATTGGAGAAAATGCGCTTATCAAAAACCTTTGAAACCCGTGCAAAATATCAAAGCGCGCACGTTACATCGTTAATCCATCGTCAAATATACACAACCTCTACATATCATTCACCAAAACAATAGAATCATTAGAACGCAATTAATAGCTAAAGCACGCGGTAATCACACAAAAATAAGATCAAGTTTATTACTTGCGCCCGCGTAACTTTAGTTCCAGTGGCGCCCTACTCGTGGCAGCTTCGAGAAACAAGAACATTTTATTTAGCCGACCTTCCCCCACCACCGAAAATTCGGAGAAGTTTCACGACCTCTATGTAAAACCGTGGTGTGAAAAACATAGAGTGACCTCGCAGTAACGTTTTGGCGTAAATCGAAATTCCCGTGCAGAAAGTAAACAAAAACAAAAAATGCGATACTGTTTTGTTCCCAATTGCAAAGAAACCGACGATAAGATAACCGACGCTTCATTTCACTTGTTCGTACATGATTTTTTGACGTTATATCGTTCGAATATAACCGACGATACGGAATGATCACGAAATGACAGTTCAATATTTATATTTTTCAATTTTGAATTGAAAATTTTTGCAGCATCCCGAAAAACGATCCCGCGAGACAACTTTGGATTTCTGCGATTGGGCATTGCAAAGAACCTGGAAAATCGGCAGTTGTTTGCTCGAAACACTTTAAACACACGGATTACGATCTTACGAGCAAAAAAAATAGATTGAAACCCGGTGTTGTTCCTTCGGTATTTGAATATAGGTTAAAACAGGAGGATGTTAAGGAAGAGACTGATTTAACAGGTTACAAATTGCATTCTTTTATGTTAAAATAACAAGCGAGGGGGAATTCATTCTTCTAATCTCGTGTACACGAGAGAAGTAATCGTCGGTAATCATTTTTGAGTTCTTTCTTTAATCTTTCTATTCCTCCTATGCTGTAATTATGGGTAATTCTAATTTTTTTAATGTAATCTTATGTAATTGGGAAAGATTACAAAAAAGTTTGTGTATTATTCAGGTGTTCTCCATGGATTCTCATGGGAATTTTACTTTAGGCGACAATCCAGCTGCTCTTCATTACCTTCTAAAAGTTTCATGTATTCTGTCATGTATGTTTTGTTACCAGTCATTATTTATTATTTCAGGCCATGACCCGAATGTGTCAAGGACATCCGTTTCCATTTCATCCAACCCGATCGATTGTAACGATATCGACGACCTCGCTGTTCAAAGGATAAGCTTGTCGATAAATAACAACATACCGCAACTTCCCAGCTCCATTGAAAAGTTGCGAAGAGCGCTGGAGGATGTCCCGACAGGTGCCAAATTATGCATGTGAAATTCATTTGTTAAGGAGTTATATCTATTTGTTCGTGGGAAAATAAAGAAATTTTCATGATTATTTTTAGCCATGTTGACGTAATTATGCTAACGTGGGAAGAAAAAATCATGAATCTCCTTTTATGTTCCCTCAATCAACTAGAAAAAATCCCTTAAATAATTACGTCGATTATTATCGTCCTGCATTTTTTTTTTTTTAATTTGTCATGATAAAAGACACTCAGAATATTTCAGAAGCACCTATTTCTCTGCCGTCGTGTCTTTTCTGCATGAACTGCGGTGCCAATACCCCGCACCTGAGCGACGCTGAAAACGCACCCGCTTCGTTATCGTTCAATCGAATCAGCGCCGTCCCTGGGTCAAAAAAAAAATTCATACGCCAACCGAAACATTTGCCACAAGTGCGACTGGAACATTTGTGCTCGCCGAGGTTGCGAGAGAAATATTGGTCAAAAGCGATGGACGAAATTAGAACTTTGAAAAAAAAAGTGAGAGCTCTTCAAGTACAAAAACGTCGTTTAGCTCAACGCGTCGAGGACTTTAAGTCACTCATGCAGGAGTTGGTCGACGAAGAATTGTTATCGGACAGTTCGACGGATACAACTGAAATATCGTAGCGTGTATTACATTGTTTCTGTTAATTATAAATAAATTGTTAAAAATTGAGCAACGAATCAAAAAACTTCTGAGGATGTTTGTTGAGCAATAAATCGACTGTATAAATGTATAAATTAAGGCTCGAACTCCAGTGCAATAATTTACAATCGTCAAAGCAACTAGAAATATTGAGCAAAGTTGGAAATCCGATAACTGTATTATAGTATATGCAGACGAATGATGATTGCAGAAGAAAAGATCATTGTGTGAATGCACTTCGAGTGTAGTCTGCGAATTCTTGAAATAATTGCAGGAATCTCAAATGATGTATTTCAAAATATATGATCTTGAAATAAGATTTTTGTACTGAATTTTGACCGATTACAATAAAAATACATGGTCAAATCGTTCCTTTGATTCCAGATCAAACTAGACTAGAGTCGTGACTATACTGTGCTTGATGATTTCTTGTCAGTATCTTTTGGATCCTACGACCTCACTTATTTTTTGTAACGTCTTTAAGATTACCCCCTCCCCTCACGCTACCCCATTCTTTTTGCTTCATCAAGATCCATTTTTTAATTGGATGGAATTTTATCCCTGGATACTTTATCGAAATTGAGGAATCCAGAAAAAACCGACACAAGTGCGAGTGAGATAATTCCATCGAAGGTAGCGATGCCTCTCACACTTATGACCTATTCCGTGGGTGTGAGCACATGGTCGAAGCTTCCCCGTCGCGATGTCCTATTCTTATCAACAAAACTCCTCGACATAATATACATATGGACTGATAATGTTGCGAGAAAAAGTGTAATCGCCACAGAAAGAGACGAAACGGTGGGTTGTTCTTAACTTCTCTCTTTCTAGTTAAAGCTGATCAGAAGAAATTATCTACACTTCGAAGATTTCGACCAATCAGCTTCAACCAGAAGGAGAGACTTTCAGAACTACCCACAGTTTCCTCTTTTTCTATTGCGATAACGCTTTTTCTCGCAGCATCATCGGTCCATATAAATTTGTCAATGACAAAATTGAACTATCGGAGTCGCCAGTGACATTTATCAGCGACAGAGGGCAGCTCGATCGTTCCTCAAGATTTTTGTTGGAGGCCCAAGCTCAATAGCTCGCAAAATGGTAAATATTACCGATTGATAACCGAACACATCACATCTGTCATCATCATTGATAATCTACGAGTTCAATCGATCGTGTCGCGTAATTTTTCACTCAATTCATTCACGCGTGATGCTCGAGTGTCGGCTTTTTACGCACGGTTTGGAGGTTAGGTTTTCACAGACGATGTTCTCCCTCATGGCTACGTATCCGAGATACCGTCGTACGAATAATTATTACGTGTTTTTGTGAATAATTCTGCAAGTACTTCATGATTCGAGCGGATCTCTTTGGCAAACGATCGATGATGGTATCATTTTTGAGATTTGTCAAAACCGCATATCTTGTGGATGTTATTTATTGTGGCAGCGATCACGCAAAAATGGATCATTGCATGATGAAATATTGTGCATCGTCCGTTGCAAAGTTTCAGAATTTTGCGGCATGCAGGGCAAGCTTGGCCGGAGCCGCTCGGCTGCCTCGAACCACCGGAATAGTCGTCGCCGACGGAGAACGATGCTTCGTCGCCGGTTTAGATATCGTCGCACCGGCGCAGAGCTCCCAAGCGCAGTACAATTCGGTAAGTCATCGCTCGGCATCCGAACTACCGACAAAAGTATTTTTCTCGCTGCTGAAACGCCTGCTTTTTGTCGTCAGATTCGATCGTACTCCAATCCGGCAAGACGACCCAATTTTTTTTCCCAATTCGTGGAGAACATAAAGCAGGAGATGCAAAAAAACAAAGAGATGAAAGAGTCGCTGAAAAAATTTCGAGAAGAAGCGGAAAAACTCGAACAATCGGATGCTCTCAAATCGGCGAGACAAAAGTTTCAGTCCGTGGAGTCGGAAGCCAGCAAGAGTTCGGAAGTTTTGAAGGAGAAATTGGACTCGTTGAAAGGAAAAGTATGAAACGAATTTGATGTTATCGTGGACATTTTATTTCCTTAAATCATAATTTTTTGACGATGGATTATCTCAATGCCCTCGCCCGAGGTCGCAAATATCATCAACTCGTTGAATCAATAATCCCCAACTCTAATCGCCATTTAGGTACAAGAAGTTCTCGACGAAGCGAGTAAAACGGACTTGGGCAAAAAAGCGGGTCAGATAGGCGAGGAAATATCGAAATCGGCAAAGGGAGCGGCCGATACGATAACGGAAAAAGGTCAGGCGTTGGGAAAAACCGGAGCTTTCCAAACGATTTCACAAACCGCGGAAGCTGTGCGCCAAGAATTGGACCATCACGGAATTCAAGGCAGAGTTTACGTACCTCTAAAAAAATTGCGAAAGAGAAAAGAAACTCTTGAAACGTCGGACGAAAGAAAATACGAAGCAAATTCGGAAGCTATGGGCGTGGAATTGCACAAAGATTCAAAATTTTATCAATCCTGGCAAAATTTCAAAGTAAGATCGATAAAAATCTTCGAGCAAAGATCGATAATAATAATTTAAAAAATGAAAAATGTTTCTTTCGCAGGACAACAATCCTTACGTTAACAAAGTTCTCGATTGGAAGATAAAATACGACGAGTCGGACAATCCAGTGATAAGAGCTTCGAGACTGTTAACGGACAAAGTTACCGACATGATGGGCGGTTTGTTTCAAAAGACCGAACTTTCCGAAACTTTGACGGAAATTTGCAAACTCGATCCGAGCTTCGACAAAGTTAAATTCTTGAGGGATTGCGAGGTCGATATAATACCGAATATTCTTGAGGCGATGGTACGGGGAGATCTCGAAATTCTTAAGGATTGGTGTCACGAAGCGCCGTACAATTTGATCGCGCAGCCACTGCAGCAAGCTAAAAAATTGGGCTACAGATTGGACAGTAAAATTTTGGGTAAAACGGAATTTATGCAGCCTTGACGATAACGTGATAAGTGTTTCGGTTAATAATGTCAGTTTGTAGCAACAAATGTATTGGTTACGCCTTCTCTTAACAAAATCGACGTTATTAACGAAAACATCTGTTGATGTTCGTTTAAAATTATTTATTAGGTTGTTTTGCAACAAAAAAATCTGATTTCCATGGCAATCGGATATTTTGAAGTATTTTGCTTCCGTAGAATCGTGTAGAAAGATGAGCGCCCGATCGGACGATTTTTAGGGGTGGCTCCGTTTTTTTTTTTAATTTTGAAAACTTTAAAACAGAAAAAAAAATTCTACTTAAAAAAATCGGTGACACTGCTAAAAATCGTCCGATCAGGCTCATCTTTCTACACGATTCTACGTGAAGAAAATACTATAACACAACCTACTCCCTCAGAAATCGGAAATTTTTTCTTTGCGAAACGCCCTAATATAAATAACGCCCGAAAAACAGCTTTCGGATACTTCGTCAAATATCTCACGAATTTATTTTTCTTCTTTCAGACATCGACAACGTCGATCTAGTGATGGGCAAAGTAATGGAACAAGGACCGGTTTTGATAATAAGTTTTCAATCGCAACAAATAATGTGCGTGCGAGATTCTACCAACAAAGTTGTCGAGGGCGATCCGGATAAAGTAATGCGTGTAAATTACGTATGGGTGCTGTGTCGCGATTCGAGCGAAGTAGATCCAACGTCGGCGTGGCGACTTCTCGATCTCAGTGCCAATAGTTCGGAGCAATTCGTTTAGCCGACTTTCACACGCGGGAAAAATTTTTATTCTCGTGTTTTGTAATAATTGTGAAAAGATAAAAGTTAAAAAAAAAAAAAAAAGAAAGAAAAACGGACGCTGTGGCCAAATGCGGCGCGGTACCTGTATTATGTAAATTTCTCGAGTGTATCGCCGAGGACGGTCAGCAGCTTACGACAACGCCTGTATAAAGCTACTAGAAGTCTTGTGAACTTTGTGTTCTTGATGGTTCGTCGAATTAGGGTTTGGATTTTTTAAGCGACGTTGAAAGAGGATGGAACATTTTTTTTTTCATAATTTCACGCTCTGCAAACGGACGAGTCGAATGAAGAAAATGTTTTTAATTGCTATAATGACGAAATAACGATGATTTTGAGATCTTTGGGAATTCTGTAATCGTAGTTACTGAAATTATGAATTTCGTGGGATGGATTATGGAATTTTCTTGTGATTTTACGGATTATTCGCGCGAGGAAAAAAGAGGATATCATTTTTGTTTGTTATTTGGTCAGATTAATAATTTTTTTGGTTCGATTTGAGCGCTAATTGCGCTCATGACGACTGTTCGGACCTGGACTACGTATTCCCACCCATCGGAAAATAGTGACAATTTCGAGGGGTTGAGGGGTAAGAAGTTAGAATGATCTATGCGGTATCGATATATGTCGAGGTACTTCTCTGAATTTTTCAAATGGAAATTTTCTATTCCGGGTGAAGAATTGCGGTCGCTCCAAACATCTTTTCTTTTTTGTGATCGTTATTATTAAACGCAAAGATTACGCTAATGCAATTAAGCGCTAATAATATGAGTATAATATTAAGCGTTAGTAGAATATTAAACGCAATTCGTGAACGAATGATTTATCGAAATTTTGATTTTAGTTATAATGTCGACGTTTTGAATGAAAATTCCCCTAAACTCTTCGTTCACGAGCTGTGTTTAACATTATATTAATAAAATCGTTGTCGTTTTTTTTTCCAAACGAGCGTTCCACAGATATCAGGCTCCCCGCAAGCGATTTTCAAAAAAGAAAAGTGTTTTGGGACAACAGCGATAATTCCCCCAAAATTGAAAATTCTTTCATGACAAAATTCATACGAGTACCTCAATATACATCGTAATTTATACTGTATAGTGTATTCAAATGAAATTACATGAACATGCCTAAAAAAAAATCATGAGAGAGAAATTCACAGAAAATCCCTGAATTTTCGAGCAAACAACTAGATACAACCCCTTAATGATAATCCGCACGATTGGCACTCGCGATTATTCGTATGCATGTATAGACGAAACACGGATGAACCAAATGCCATTGACCTAGGAACAAACGCTCGACTTCGATAAATTAAAGAGAGATAGAAACGACAGCCTACAGAGCCAAAAGATAATACGGTATTTGTACTGTACATGCTATTATAAATAATTTATGATGATACGATATTTTGATATATATATTTACGAAATATATGTAACGAAATGTTTAAAAAAAAAAAAAAAAAAATTTCCACTGTACATAAAACTGATTCGTCGATCCAACGTTTTAGAGTAATAGTTTATTTTTTCAAATGTAAAATCGAACAAAAGTCAAGAGTTCGTTAACGTTGCTTAAAACTTTGGTTGAGTATTGTTGGAGAAACATAGCCGAATGTATAAAGAAATAATGTACATTATACGAAATTCTTCGAGTTTGGACATTGCCCAAAAGTCGGATATTAAATAGCAACGCTTGCTGAACTCTGCCACGGTTTGTGTACACCTGAAATCCCTGTTTAGAATCCGAATTCACTGAATGAATCAACTTGACGATGCACGAATAATCGTAGCATGAAGAAAAAAAACGTATTTAATCGATTAACGAGAAAACTGTGTTCGGAACTTCGTGAAAAATGATCCTGTGCATTCGTAAAATCATTGATTACTTGTTTAGGAGAAAAATTCAAGTACGGGTTTCGCCAGTTCAAATAATGAATAAATAAGTAAATGAATAATTAAATAAATACATAATGCCGGCTAGATTTATAAAATACAAACAAAATATTTTACAACTGAATTTGTTTTGAGGTTGCGTAGCAATCTAGGAAGTTTTATGGTTTCGATCAATCCATCTGGCTGCATGTCGCAGTCCTCTCATTCTCGTATTTATTTACCTATTGAGATGAAATTTCACACACAGACGTAGATTACACAAAAACAAAAATAATGAGATTTAAAAGAAAAAATAAACTTCTGCAGCTTGAAACGCGTACTCGACATTTTTTCCTTACACAACGCCATCGAAAAAGGTCAAAAATTTTTGGCGGGAAAAAATTCGTACGAAATCGCGATGAATCGTAATAGGAGTAGTAGGTTTTCATTGGCTCTGGTTAGCGCTCTACAGCGCCTTCACCATACGGCCATTTTCCGAAACTCGGTTCATGTAGCGGGTTAAAATTTAAAATTAGGTAGTAAGCTTGGATGGAAATTGGAAAGCGATGTAACGGGTTGTTGATGAATTTAATGATCGGTGTGATGATGCGATAAGACGGATGAGCGATGAGTGATTCGATGTTATATGGCGGGAATAATTTAGCGGTAACTAGGGCTCGTATTAAGCTACAGCGGTGGTAATCGAAGGTGGACAAGCCCAGAAAATTCAAGTCCTCAGACTCGAAGCCACATGAGCATAGTGGAGAGTCATTCATGTTTTTGTGGAAGAGGCTGGCAACTACATTGCAATGATTTGAGCGCATTCTGCAGAGAAGAGTTATAGATTTACAATCGAGACGCTTTTTGTCAAAGAAAAATCATTAGTCGGACAAGCTATGAAATGAATTGAAGTATGCGACACCGCAATAAATGGAATACTCAAACGGAGCGTGCGCATGCGCAGGTAACGACGCCGGCAAACAGCTGACTGCTAACCTAACCTATAAAATTTCCACCGTGCAATGTTGATACCAGAAAAATACTTACGTGTCATCGTTAGGTAATAATACTAAACAAAAAAACCTCGAAACAAACCACTGATTCGACCGTCGATGACGTATAATAAATATTTTCATATTCTTTTGGTTCCACAGAAGTTCTTCGAGCTCGCTCAGGTTCGCTCAAAATCTCCGCGAAGTTGCTTCGTTTTGTTTCTCTTGTCATTCCTGTCATCAGAGCTGCTTTGTTTTTTTCCTCCTCTTCTCCGCATTTCTCTCATTTGTTTCAAACATCCAATCAAGATCGCAAAATTCCCAAACGCGGCCTCTTTCGTTGAAACAAACAAAAAAAAATTGTTAAAAGCAACAAAAAATTCGTTAAAAATTTCTCAAAAGCCAAGACAAAGATTATTTCGATCGTATTTTGCGTAGGAATCGTCGACTTTTTTGTTCCTCAAAAGCAAAGATGGCTTCTCTGGTGGCCGCGGACGATCGCATGCAGAAGGCCGTTCAGAGAATAGTTCCGACTCTCGTGACGACCAAGTACAAAGGTCAGGACGGCAGAATAGGAATATTCGGAGGTAGTACGGAATACACGGGCGCGCCTTACTTCGCGGCTATCAGCGCTCTGAGAACCGGCGCCGACTTGGTTCACATATTTTGTTCCAAAGACGCAGGAACACCCATAAAATCGATGAACCCCGAACCGATAGTGCATCCGATATTGGATCAAAACGACGCCATGAAGTACATTAAACCTTGGCTGGACCGACTCCACGTTATCGTGATCGGTCCGGGACTCGGCAGGGACGACAAAATAGTCAAAACCATGACCGTCCTCGTCAACGCCTGCAGAGAAATGAAAAAACCTTTGATAATCGACGCCGACGGTCTTTTTCTCATAAGCCAAAAGCCCGATCTCGTTAAAGACTATCCAGGATTGATTCTGACGCCAAACGCCATGGAATTCAGTCGTTTGGGAAAATCTTTTCTGGAAAAAACCATACAACCTGCTCCTGTCGTCAAAGTATCCGATGTCAAGCATTTGGCTGATTCCATTGGAAAAAATGTGGTCATATTGCACAAAGGAGCGAAAGATGTGATAGTCGACGGTCACAAAGGAACGGAAACCGTTTCCTGCGCCTTGGCCGGTTCTGGAAGACGTTGCGGCGGTCAGGGTGACGTTCTCGCCGGTTCACTCGCCGTTTTTTGGTGGTGGGCCATAAACGCCGGTCACAACGAATCCAGCCTCACTCCTGCCATGATCGCATCCTACGCCGCTTCTCGATTGACGAGGGAATGCAATGCGGCTGCTTTTAAAATCAAACATCGAGGCATGCTCACTTCAGATATGCTTGAACAAATACAACCTGTTTTCAACAGGCTCTACGAAGTACCGTGCAGCAAGTGAGCTGTCTTGTTGATTAAAATAATTGGATGGATTGTAATTTTTTCTCGTTTAGCTCTGAGGAATTGATACGGTTTTTTTTTTTGGACCTTGTGATTATTTATTATGGAGTAATGATGATTTTGTTCGAAATTAGCATGATTAATTATATAGACAAATTGTTAAACTAGCTGAATATTTTTCTATTTTTTTATTTTTCTTGTGAGAAATATTCATCTTGTTATGATTTGTCAAACCATTTTAAAATATCGACTGCGATATATTTTTTTATTTCGGCAAACTTAACTCAATAATTTTTACTCTCTTCTGTGAGAAATATTTATCTTGTTATGAATTTATCAAGCCATTTTGAATATCGTCTACGATTTATTTTTTTATTTCGGAAATCTTTGTACACGTTTGAATTTTTTTAACTATTTTGTTTTATCGTTCCTTCAGACCCCCGTCCTTTACCGGTATAAGATCCCGTACCAGAAGCACGGATTCCTAGAACCCAACTACGACAATTACGAATGTTCGATCGCTGTGGCAGATATCTGGAACGCTGTGGAGACGAATAATCGCCAGGTTTTTTATGTGTCAAGCATTACTGAAGCAATCAATTTTATGTAACGAACATTGGCTAGTCATTTATCACAAAATCGTACTATCGTCGGCTGCCCTTCTCGGCCAAACATCTGTGAGTTGAATCAATCTTTTCATACAGATATATTTTTATACTCAACAATAAACATCAACTAAAAGAAAAAAAAAATCAGAATACACCATCCATAGTTATTCGTCCCAGACAAATAATTAAATCGATAAAGGACCGAAAAAATCCAGTATTTTGGAATTTCTCCCGCTTCATCAGAATAAATTAAGGACGAAATACGAATAATTTCCGGGCTTATGTGGATTAAGAAACAAAGTTCTCAAAACGAATTAGAAATAAATACTGTATTGAATCTTACATAAATATATGACAGATTGTTTTGTTTCTTTCGTACACGATTTGTCAGACTACAGATCTATCTTAAGATTAGCACAATTCTTAAGGAGATACATCCGCGTACAATAAATTAATAAAGATCGTTAATACGAGAAACACACGATCGTGATTTCGGAGCCGAAATTAAATGAATTTTTCTCACCAAACGTTCGAAAAATTAACAAAACCCGTGATTTCAATTTTACTCGAGAAATTTAATTTTTTTAAAATTGGCAAAGCTCCGGCAGGCGTTTTGACTATCGTCCATCCAGCGTGCGACGTTTAACGTTACAAAAAAAAAATTTGGCATCGCTCAGTTTCGACTTTGCTGTCTTTTATCGTTATTTCGCGACTCGATCGTTTTATTGCGAATCAATATTCGATCAACGCCCGTCGCTTTTACCATTTTGCTAACACGATTCGCTTCGTTCCCTTTTCGTGGTCTACAGAAAACGAACTTTCAATAAAAAATAAATAACACATAAGTTTAAGTCAGGCAATTAAACTAAACTAAAATAAAAATTAACGAAATTCTCGCAGATAAGAAATATCTTGAATACTGATTTTGTTCGCTACGCTTCTTCGACTGTGTTACAATTGTCGTCGTCTCCGTCGTCGTCGAGAGAGAAAGAAAAAATTTCCCCAAACTCCTTGTGATGAATTAATTGTGCGGAGTAGTATCGGGAAATAATGACTCGATAGTTTTAAAGTCATATGCTACGTCTCGTTCGTCTATCTCATAATGCGACAAATTCGAGGGCCACAGTTGCATCTTCCCAAAGTGTTTTTCACCGCAACTGTTTATCTTTCGGATGAAAAACGAGAACGGTTGACTGCAGAATTCTAAGATGCAGACAATCGTTCTCGTTTTTTGCTCGACAGATCTATCGTGGCCGAGAAAAGTGCTTTACAGTTTTCGTTACCGACCGAGTTGTAGCACACGACTTTGGTGAAAAAAGTGGCATACGGCCGATTTTCGATTGATCGATCGACTACGAGTAGAAGGTCAGCACGGAAGTATGATTGCCTCGTATAAGCAAAGTCGGTGGCATGTCACGTGTTAGAGCCTCCAGCCAAGCCATGTAAAGCGGTGCCGAAACTGCACCTTTCCTCGGCATCGGCAATGACCTGAAATGAGGATTTAAAACGGAAAACGCATTTTAATTTCTCGCCTGATTCGTTTGAAAATGGGTACGGAACCCAAAAACGCTTTTGACAGGTTTTTAGAATGTATTATTGTCACTTACATCACAACGAGGGTAGATTGACTAGAATTTTCGAGCAGTAACTCGCGCAATCGCAGCTGTCGGTGCGTCTTATCTCGCAAGCTCTGCAGTTCAGAGTTCGTGACGACACACTCTGAAATCGAAATTTGTGGATTATCGAATGAGTCTTCACACTACGGCATAATGTAGTCTGTTGGAAATGAACAAACGATGGGAACTATGAATTACCCGAAGTGTCGGAAACGTCATTCTTCCCAAAGTCGTTTACGATTTTGTCGAAGAATTCTTGAGTCTCCTGGCGCGGTTCCAGGCTTATGTCGTCGACCATTTTGAGACTTGTGTACTTTATACGAAACTTTGCCATAATTTCGGCCATTCTGTTGATAATAATTTTACAAATGAGATATGATTATTGCGGTAACGAATTATTCATTATTAATATTTAATCATAATTATTATTTATTATTATTATTAATATTATTATTATTATTATTATTATTATTATTATTATTATTATTATTATTATTATTATTATTATTATTATTATTATTATTATTATTATTATTATTATTATTATTATTATTATTATTATTATTATTATTATTATTATTATTATTATTATTATTATTATTATTATTATTATTATTATTATTATTATTATTATTATTATTATTATTATTATTATTATTATTTTATTATTGTTTTTTGTGTATCGAAAAATTTACTTACTCTTTCTCTTGGGCTCCAATCTCTTGCTTGTGATTGGCCAACGCGAAGATTCGCATTTTGCAATGTTCCCAATTCGATCTCGTGCTGATTATGTAAGGCAGCAATATCGTCAACCCTGATAAGAAATTATTTCTGCCATTTACAAATGAGTTGGAAACAATCGTCGAACGATAATCGAAAATAAAAAAAGTTTTCGTCAACGAATTACCTCCGTCGTCGTAGAGCCACCACACGTCTATCGTTCCGTTCTTGTGCTTCTTCTGGAACACGGTCATGTACTCGGGTTCGACTATGCAATTCTTCTTGTCGCTGAAAAGTTTCATTGAATTATTTATACATAATTATAATGACTCCATCACAGAATTCATTACATTTTTGAAAAATGACAAATTCAACTTCTCTTGTCGCTAAAAATTTTGATTGAATCATTTTTATTCCTCAAATCGTTATCAAGCTAATTTATTGTTTCCTCGTTTTTTCCTCTCCACAGTTTGCCAAATTTCTGTTTTTCCCCAAGAAAAATTCACTATAAAAACGGTGTGTACTAGATAACCTTGGCCTAAGGATTACACAAGATTACATACAATATTTTGAAGATTACACGATGAAATAAAAATATAAAATCCCCCCCCCCCCCCCCCGATAAAAATCCCCTCGGGTTTTCGTAATTTTTAGAAATACCCATCCACTCACTAGAGCATCTTGTCGGCCGCGTGTTTCTTCTTATTCTTCAATTGATCCCGCGCGCTGAAGTGCGTGGGCGAGTCTCGAGCCACGAGAGCACCCTCCGAGGGAATATAGTGCGTGCCAATGGTCGGTACGCTCTGTACCCTCGGTATTCCGCTGCAAACGGATAAATCGCTGTCGGCGTGCATGAGAGTGTTGCCAGCGAGATCGTAACTGCTCTGGACCATAACACCGGAATGATCGTCCTCGCCCACGCCGTTCGTCGCGTTAGAGCAGTTCAACCCCTGGGGAACTCTCAAAATGGCGACCGCCAATTTTTGATCGAAGGCGTTGCTGATTAGCAGAAACAAAATAATTATAAAGCGGTTTTGTAATCTTCAATGCAGTCGTGAATTTTTGTTTCGGGAACTTTGGGCGAAATTAGAGATATCTTCTTCTCAAGAAAATATGAAGAGATTTGACTTGGGATACATTTGGCCCCCTTCGGGAGAATTTAATGTTAAAAATACTTACTGCAAGACATTGAAGTACTCTTGAAGATCTTTGTGGTTGCAAGTAGCCCAATGAGTTTTGTAGCCCATGAGAACGACATTGGGGGCCAATTTGCCGACGCCGGTGGCTTGCATGAGTGCCGAAGCTCCACGTTCGAGACTCAGATCGCCGACGACGTGGTAGAAGGATTTTATGCGGTGACGATGGAGCCAAGCGTATCCGCTTTGCAGACGAGCCGATCGTACTCTGTAGGACAAGCGGGTCTGAGGCAAAAAAAAAATTAGGATTATTCGGGGTTAAAAACTCTGTTTTTAGTCCGTGGCAAAAAAAAAAATTGGGATTATTCGGGGTAAAAACTCTGTTGTTCTATTGTTGTTACATTTGCTGAGCTTTATCAGCTTTGTTATCACTAAACGGTCTGAACACAGTCTTACAAATGGATGTTGCAAATGTTCAATGAAAATGTATTCGATATACTTTCCTTACACAACGAATCTGAATCATGGCTATTTGATATTGGAATCCATTGTAAAAAAAAATACTTCAAGCGAATTGTTTTTAATTATTTTCAAGTTTTGGACATTTCAATTGTTGCGTTATAATTGATTACTGTCTACTTGTTTGAAAAATAATTTCAAATGCATTTTCATTGAATGAATCGGCATGCCTGGAGGTGAATAGTAGTATTTAGAAGCTTACCGGATGAACCTCGCCGCATATGAGAAGAGAATTGTTCTTCGTTATGAGATTGGCGAGGTGAAGTAGAGCCGGTCGCGCGCTCGGTGTTCCCGTCAGAGCCAAAATTTGGGGAGCGTAGTTCTTCACGTGTTCGTCGATCGAATTCAATCTGCGACAAAGATAAATCGATTTATTTTCAAAAGTTTTTATAGTTCCGCATTTTTATGCATAAAATCTGTTGCGTGTCGTATAATTTTCTTATTTTACATGATCTATAATTGAACAAATATTCAGTTCTCGCTTAAGCTATTTAAGAGTTGGCTCTTATCCGCATTACACGTTTTATACTCTTAAGAATATTAAAAATGTGCGTTTTTCATCACCAACGGTTTTGATTTATTATTTATTATTTACTATTTACGACTTATTTTATTCATATTATTTTTTTTCGTATGGAAGAAATCTTTGTTTTGTTTTTGCATCGAGAATATATAATTAAGGAGGAATCAATGATATTTTTCATACCGATAAACCACGGACAAAGCCGTTTTGTAAGTCTGCGCCTGGGTACTGCTTCCCCAATTGACGTCGGGTTTGCGGTAAACGACGATAAGATACAGAGCGAATATTATAACGAATGTGATCAACGAGGTGGCCCAATCGATGAGGAACATGATAGCCACACAGAGAATGAATCCCAGCAGCGATATCCACGTGTTGTAATACTGATAACATCGTAAAGTACATGAAATTAAATCCGTCGATCCGTGCTAAACGATGCCGAAAAAATCGACGACTTTTTACAGCTACGAAAAAAAAATATTGTACAAACAGCGTTGATGATAAGGCGATGATTATCGTACCTTGAAGGTTGGACGCCAGCCGAGCGGTCTCACCAGAGCCGCGTGAAACGTGCAGAAATTGATGAGAGCGTAAGACGCCAAGTAGAAGTTTGAAATGAGCGGAGCTATGGCGTTGAGATTCGCTGCAATTGAAGATTTAATTATCACTCATTGTGATGACAATGAAATAAAATTAAATGAGATAAAATAAAATAAAATAAAATAAAATAAAATAAAATAAAATAAAATAAAATAAAATAAAATAAAATAAAATAAAATAAAATAAAATAAAATAAAATAAAATAAAATAAAATAAAATAAAATAAAATCAAATAAAATCAAATAAAATCAAATAAAATCAAATAAAATCAAATAACATAAAATAATAAAAAAATAAAATAGAAAGTAGAATAAAAAATTGGATAATTCCGTTTTACCGATGAGAACGAAAACCGCAGCAACGATGAATGTGAGAACGTAGCCTCTGTAGGCTTCGCCATTTTTTCCGTAGCCCTTGCTGAAGAATATGAGACCGGGATAGATGCGATCTTGACCCAGTGCCTGAATGAGCCTCGGCACGGACAACAGGTTCGTTAGGGCCGTCGACAAAGTCGCCGCGAAACAGCCCGCGTAGATGAACGGACTTGACAAGGACATGAGTTGCATAATCTGTAGATGGAATGCGAATAATACGAATAAAAATTGGCAAAGCGGGCTGAGGAAAATTGGAAGTACAAGATTAAAACGAGAAGAATGAATCATGATTATTTTCAGGTTTAATGACTAACCGACATATCGTGGTGCAGACCATGAGTGCACGTTGACGAACCGTCGAGCGTGACGGTACAATTGGCAATCGTTCCATTGACGATTTGGCCGCTGGCGTCTCTGACCGCTGCTCCACCC
>OZ020168.1:13547269-13624847 GCA_963971145.1 Sussaba pulchella
TTGAAACTGACCAGTCAATAATTTTTCGACTCTGAAAATTCTTTAAAAATATTTCGTTATCAATTTTTGTCGGTCAATGATTTATATTGCGATCAATAAACAAATATTGGGCATCTCCACGACGTAAGAGAATTTTTATGTAATTTCGACGATCCGTTAGAGGCCGAATTTCTCGATCGCGAAGCACTATAATATACATGTTGGTGGTAGTGCGAGAGGCGTGGTATGATAAACAGAGGTAAACAGGCATGGGAAAGCCGCGCCTAGATGGTAACGGAGAGTTTGATCGAGGACGCACCTCCCTTTACTTCGCCATTAGTGCTAATTGCACTGAGGCTGAGTGTCGTGATGACGCAGACGATCGCCGATACCCCGATAATAACGAGGGTCTGACCAATTCCGGCCTGCGCGACGATCCACGGCAAGCGAAGAAACAACATGACACCCCATATGTTGAGGAGACAGGGTATGAGCACCCCCTGGATCCATCCCAACTTGATTCCCCCATGGCCGGTCTGTCCAGATCCAATTTGACCAGCCTCGACGTTCGCATCCTGGCAACAAAAAATATTGCTTATTTTAAGGCAGCCTTCTCATGTTTTTGATGTGAAAAAAAAATTTTTTCTTTGTGTTCACATAGATTGAGGCCTTAAAAATCATTTTTTTTTGTACAATTTTTCAACAGTTTAATTAACTATTAATTTTTTCGATTTTTAATTTCTATAAAAATATTTTTTAAGTGTCCGGACGAATGTCGAGTGTATAAAACTCCGTTTGGTCGTGAAAGGGGGGGGGGGGTTGGCGCAATTACTGTGCGGCTTACTCTTCGTGCCGGCGCCTGGAACATTTGTCGAGGTCTTTTTATATTCTTTCTTTAGAGCACCGACGAAAATAACGGGAATGACGAGACCGAGACCGAGAGAGAGAAAAAAGAGAAAACGGTGGGTAGATTCTCCATCCCTCTCTTCTTTCTAATCTCGTTGCAGTTTATTGCCTGGCAAACTTAATCAAAGATCGGCCTTAACGTGAGGCTGATATACGTTGCGGGACGCTTTGTCAAGGTCGCCAGATTCGGTGATTTCGTATTTTTACCGTATCGCACTTGGTGACGAGAATCTTCAAGAAACTCACCGGTCTTCCAATCAATCCGTTATGAACGGTCAACTACCTTGACTTTTCAATCAGCCACCTTCACTTTTACCTCCGCGACATTGAGCTCCGTATTTTTTTCAAGATTTTCCGTGTTTTTCTCCTCTTTTTCGAATACGTTATGCGCTGAGTTATATTGCATTTGCCCGTGATTAGATAATTTACGTAGAAAAGATCCTTGTTGAAGTGTAAATTTTGACCGTGGCTGTGACTTTAAATGCACTGCGAAGAGATATCGTCGCTTGCGACGATAAATTTCGTGTACCACAGGAATTTAAATCGATGTGTCACGCAAGTGAACTTGAATTCTCATTTTTCAGCGATCTATGTTGAGTGACGTCAATGAAACCAACATCGTTTTTCAAGGTTTGTCTCGAAATGTAGAAAAATTATGAGTAACCCTGAAAATTTGTCATCCCACGTAATGGTCGTTAGAGTCAATTGGGAATGACGTCCGTGGATGAAGCGAGGAAGATCGAAAAACGATTCGAATTAATTGGAAAAAGAAGATTGGGAATTCCGTGGATTTTACAATAGCTGCACACGTTCGATTACGGATTAGATATAGGCATTGATTTAATGAAAGTGTATTCAGATGATTTTAATTACTGAATAATCATAAATTATAATCCTCATTGAATATTGAAAACCATTGCAAAAATAGTATTTATTTGGATTATTCATAATTTATTGGAAATAATGAAAATGTTAATTGTCGCATGATAATTTATCATAATTATTTAGTCGAAAGAGTATTTCAAATACTTTTTTATTGAATTAATCATCCTAACCCTGTTACGGAATCGAAAAGAGTTCAACTGAATTAAATCAAGATTCCCAACGGCTTTGAAAGAATTTTGAGATTTTTCGGTCGTTCGAAGAACTCTTCGGACTCTAATTGAAAATTTCGTGACTAACGATTACCGTTGCCGCCGCAGTGCGAGTATTTTCGGTGATGAATGCCACGAAAAGTGAGTCGCGTGACCACTTGAGTTTTCTCTGAGCTTGGGGCAATTTTAGGAAGCTTTTCCATGAACTTTTTGGTACTTGGCGTACGAAAATGGTTATGCAAAATAAATTATATTAATGTGTTACTCATTCGCGACGACCAATTCCGATTTTACCGGTACGATCAGCAGAAGCATAATTTAATTCGATAAAATAAGACGTTTTATGCATGTTGAATTTTTTTTAGCGAGTAAAATATCAATGCAATCCTCGAGTCGACGGATTTTGCCACTGAATGCGTAATCATGAATAAAAAAGTTAACAAGACGAACATTAATTATAAAAATTGAGCTTCTGCGGTACATTAATCGCTCTATATATTAAAAAATTATTTTAATGTGTAACATTAATAAATATATGAGAATCTTATAAAATAAAAACAAATTAATACGAATCAAGAAGTAGATAAATTAACAAATACATACGCCCTGCACTGTTTTATTGCCTCACGAATGGGACAATAATTTATCTATACTGACGCATTAAATGCATTTGACCCAGTTGTGATAAATAATTTTTTTAAAACGAGATTTTCTCGACCCTCATTGGCTATCGAACTGTACACATGATTATGGACCACTTTGCCTGAGGATTTGGGCTTCGGTGATTCGCGAACATCTGGCAACCGTGCACACCGCACTGCTGTGCTCTCGACTTCCTTTCCTCTACCCTTCCACTTCCCGACAATCCATCATCAAAGACGATACTATCGTCGAAACTCTCGTTCTTTTTCCGCCACGAGCATCCGGTTTTCGCCCTCTGCTGAGTTCTCCCGATCTTATACGATACAGCATTCCAATGAATGCCGCGTTTTTCTAAATATCGTTCTTTCCTATACACTCATATAAAAATACTTTCGAGATTGAAACGAAAATGATATGTGCGGGGCATTTCGTTCCGAATCGCCAGATTGAAACCCTTCTATCTTCCGATGTGGTAGATGATTTTTTTAAAGTATCTTTCGGATCCTACAACCTCGATATTTTATAGATTTTATTGATTCCTCATTCCTCTCATGCCACCCCATTTTTTCTTTATCAAGGGGTAACTGCTGTTGTGCCTTTTTTTAATTAAACGAAATTTCTTTCCCAAATACTTTATCGAAATCGAGATGTTCCGGCGTATCTTCATGCGCTACTGCAAATTCGCTTGCATGCTGATTTTAACGAAGCTATGCGTGTCGTAAATTCCCAAATTAAATCCACGCTACTACTACTGCGGTTGCGAGTCTATAGAGAATCGACGGAAAAACGTACCTTGACCATATTGCCCTCATGAAGCTCTCCTAGGGAAGGCCTCTTGAGTCTTCTGCTCAGTCTGGAATTATTATTATAAATATTATTATTATTATTTTAATTTCAATTTTTGTATCAGCAGAAGAGTTGATACGTATCGAGTTGAAACGGAAAAATAATAAAAAAATATTAATCTGATTATACACTTGGTTGGCAATCAAAAAGTTAACTCGATAATGGCGAACTTATAAGAGTTTATTCATTGGACCTGACTTTTTTTTCATTTCAGTGATACTTGACCCTAATAGTAGGGTAGTCTCATTATCGACTTAGTCTAATTTTAGAACCGTTAAAAAAAAATACATTCATGGCCCGAAGAACTTCGGTTGATGACCGTTTGGCAAAAAAAAAAAAGCGTCGCTACCAGGAAGGAGAAGAAACGTGTATATTATCACCAAATGTCTTTTTTACTACTACTACTCTTTTACTACTACATTTATGAGCCACAATTTTTCTAGCGGTCGTATTAGTTTTTTTTCTCTAAGCACTTGAAGTATCGTGACGTGACAACCAATAATTGTGACACCGAGGCCAGCAATTAGTGAAATTAATCGCTGTACTGCGTACATTTCACCGTTTGTTTCTTTTTTGTTCTCGCGTATATGTAATTTAATTGAATTACCTGTAATGATCGAGACGTGGGACGACATCCCACAATCCATTGACATTCAGCGTCATCGGCGATCGCTTGTTAAAGTGATTGTGTACCCCGGCATCGCTATCCCCGTTGTTTACGGGAAATTTGCTCTCCATCCCGGAAAGTCTGTAAAATCGACGGAATGAAACAGAAATTAAAAAACGGCAACCAAAACGTTATTGAAAACTTAGTCGTTGAAATTTTTTTTCTGTGACGAGATCGATGAATGGACGATTGATGGCTTGTGAAGCTTTTTCGTTTTAACGATAATAGATAAGATCTTTGAGGTAAATTACGGAAACAACGTCGATATTTAAGTAAAGTCGACTGTAAAGTATTTATTTCCGCTATTAACCTGCGACTCGTTATGTATCGTTTTGTCGTATCGCAACTGTTCTTATTGTTCTTCTTGAACATCGTAATTAACGTTTGCCAGACACGCACATAGGCTTCTCCAACGAGTTAACTTTCCGTCGTATTTATATATGTATATTAGGGTGGTTCTCATTCGAGTTATTTTCGAGTTTCAATAGCTCAATTCAATGGGGACTCGATTTAAAAAAAAAAAGGACGAAGGCTAATTTCATTTTCATTAAAATAAAATTAATTTCTTATTTCTACTTTTTTTTTGAACAACTAAATAATAAATAACAAAAATAAATAAAAATATATATAAATTGGTTATATCTGTCATATAGAAGGTTGTTGCAAATTTATTATAGTTATTTTCGAGATAACGACGCTTACATTGGGCAGCCCTAGTTAATACATAAATACATCCGCAAATTTCATCCCAAACCACGTTTTTCACATCTTTCACACGAGTCTATTCCCTGTTTTGGAAGTCTGACATCGAAATCAGAAAATAGTATTGAAAAAAAAAAGAGAAACAAGCATTCCAACAGAAAGTAGCTTCGTTTCCGGGGAAATAAAGATAAAACATGCTTTCTACAATCTTTTTACAGTCATGAGATTGTACAAATATTTTCAACCCGTCTTTACCGAAAGACGGTTGACATTTTTGCTGATAAGCGGAATCAATGCCGAATGCGTGTCATTGAGCAATTTGGATTAAAAAACCCAGAATTCAAGTTATATAACATAACTGTATCATATTTACAAATGCCGCGATGACAAACCCCTCGCGAATCTAAGAAATTTTCCGTCGGTATGACACAGCATGTGCTTCGTGGTAATAACATCCACGCGTTTTTTGTTTGTACTCCGCTCTCTTTTCTCACTCTCGCAGCTCCGAGACATTCGCTGGCTTCAATCCCAAAATTAATTTGGCGCCCGGGAGAGTGAGCAGCGTCGTTTCGCGCTGACGACCAGAGTGGCGCCTGAAAGTTTCATTCGTCGCTACGGAGAAAAAGGATGACCGTGGAAAAAAAAATTAAAGAAGAATAAAGTCCAAAATAAGAAAAATATATTTTCGACAAAAGGTAGAAGAAGCAGAGTAGAATAAAAAATGAAAATAATACATTTTAATAAAGGCGGAAGGCGAAGAATAAAATGAAAAATAAACCAGATATATTTGAAAAAAGAGCAGAAGAAGAAGGATGAGAATTAAAAATGAAGAAAGTATATTTTATAAGAAGAAGAATAAAATAGAAAATAAAAATTTATATTTTGAAAAAAGGTAAAAAAGGAGAAATCAATTTTGGCGAAAGCAGAAAATTCATTCCAATACTTTCAAATTATTGGGAAATATGAAAAATGAAATATATGCTTTTCATTTTATAACAAATTAATATCGTCAATTTGAGTTTTTTATGGCAAGAAGATTTTTTAGAACAATGGTTCGTGGAAATAATATATTTTAAAAAATAATAGAAGAAGAATAAAAGAAAAAAGGAAAATTTATTTTTTGAAAAAAGGTAGAATAAGACGAAAATAATAAAGAACAAAAAAATGTATTTTTAAAAACGTAGAAGACAAATAAAATGAAAAATAAAAAAATTCGAACAAAAAATCATCGAACGATTTAACGAGAAAAATTCGTCAGTCGACGAAGGTCGAGTGATGCACACATCTCAGCCTCAGCTGTGTAGCATCATCTGGTTTCCTCTACCTTCGTCGTGTATAGATAAGCGAAACGGCTCGCTGTACAACGCATCGTGGTCGGACGGGCAGACCCGAGACGATAAAACTCACGTAACGATGATGCAGGCTCGGGTTGACCCAATAAACAATCTCGCCACGAAGGTTTCACGTTCGAGGGTGAAAATGAGCGAGAAATTATATCCGGTTGTCATTTCAACCACGACAGCCATGCCCACCCGCAATGATCGATCAAACGTTCGGCGTAAGACGTTCGCGATTGATCGATCGAACAATTACATTGTCGCGGAAAATTGATCGCCGGTTCGATCAATTCGTGAATTTATGTTTTCATCGATCAATTCGTGAATTTATTTTTCATCGATCAGACGATCGAGCTTGCGCCGAGAAATATATGGGAAATGAGGTTCGCGACGAGAGTCGATGAACCTTCGACGAAGAAAGTCTGATGTCTTTGTACCGTTTTTGTTTTTCGTTCCCTTTATCCTTCCCTTCCCTTTTTTGCTTAAGGGGCGAGCCCACCCGAGGACTGTGTAAATGCCTCGTGTCATGCGAGGCCCTTGCTGGAACCTTGGCCCTCGGGCAATTTATTGAGGCCGTTCCCGTAACTGTTGCTTCGGTGTTCCACGGCCAAGATGGTCTGCAACGCGTATGGGGCGGAGTGTGACGAAAGGACATTTTTTGAGACCGAATTTATCGGCTTCAGTGCGATTCGACGAACGAAAAACGATAACGACGTTCTGCAAAATTGTCAGACGGGAGGGGAGAAATTTTTTTGTCCTTTGTTCGAGCGATGAACTGCCGAGGAGGAATTTGTAAAGATAGGCATTCGGCCGAAAATTCGGTTAGTAATTCGTAATTCGATTCGTGATTTCGATTCGATTCTACGTGGGTGTGAAGCAGTGTCAAAATTCATCCGCAATATTGATAGCTTGGGACGTCTCAAACTTTTCTACATGCACGCGGCCAGCACTTTCATACCCAATCATCCGAAGATTGAATCCATTAGGATGAAAAACCGAACACGTTTATTTCTACAGCTGATGTACTCATTTCCGACACAGCTGAGCAACGTCAGCCACATTGGGTTACATCGAGATTCGCGAAAAAAAATGATAGTTGAAATAGCAGCAATAAATCAATTCAATAAATAGCTTGTTATCAATTTGATGCTAAAATGTGATTAGCTAAATGTTTTGAATTCACTGCTGATTTAATCTGAAAAATAAAAAAATAAAATAAAATAAAATAAAATAAAATAAAATAAAATAATATAATATAATATAAAATAATATAAAATAAAATAAAATAAAATAAAATAAAATAAAATAAAATAAAAGCCGCCTCCATGAAGATGTCTCATAGAAGCAGATGAGTCACGTGTCGAGCGTATTCATTAACCAGTTTGGTATGAATTAATGAGCGCGGAATATTCGGCGAACCGTTCGTGTGCGAATAAACAAACGCGTGAGTAATTAACGCCCCGATCGTTGGCGATATAATTCATTGACAGCCGGTTCCCCAGTTACCATCATGAACCCATAAACGCGTAAGATATTTCGAGAAAAAATGAAACGAAAAAAAACAAAAATTATTCGCTCTCGTGTACACGCGCCGGGCGTTTGGAGCCTTGAATTCTAGAAAACGATTAATGTCTCGAGTGTTTTCACACACGAGTGTACCACGTGGTCCGGTAATGAATAATCCGGAGCGATACATGTGTACCGATCGGCCAACACAGATCAACCGTTTTCCAGGTATTATGTTGACTCTCGCGAATTTCCGGCTCGCTCGCGCTTCCGACCTCCGCAAGCTCATCCCGACCGTTTCTTCGCACATACTTCGCTATAATCACTCGCCAAGACAAATAAATTTATTAGCTCGGTTCTCGGCTTTTCGACGATCCAAAGATCCTCGCTACTTCTTTGCGAAACCGTGAATTTTGCTACTTCGATATTTACATCCATAATTTTGAGTCGGTAACGAATCTCGAGGAGGCTTAGATGGAATTGCTGTTGCTGCGGTGTGTTTGCGGCATAGTGCATCGACTTTTCTATTTTTGGCCGGAGCGCACACTTAAAATCACGTCCGGTTGGGGAATTGCGAAATCATATATTTATGCTATATCCGGTATATCGTTGCTAGGAAATTCTTCGAATTCCAATTGAAATTACGTATGATAGGGAGTTGGAACGAAATCGTGTACAATGGATTGCGAATATTTAGTGAAAATTATGGTTATTTAGTGAAAAAATGTTTGGTTATCGATCAATAATCATAATTCTGTATAAAATGGCAAAATATATTATTAAAATATTCGCTCATCATCGTTTGTCAAATATTAATTTATTTGGTCAAAACTAAATCGCGTATAATAAATTGAAGATATTTATTAGAAATAATAATTAGAAATTAATCAATAATAAGAATTCTGTATAAAAAGTCAAAATACATCGTTGAAATACTCCTTTATTAATGATTTCATTGTTTTAATGAAACTACGAATTGATACAATGGAATTGTATTTTAATTTGGACGAAACAACTTTTTGACTGTAGAAGATATTTATTTATCCTCTGTATTTATATATTTTTGAATTCTATCTGTACTCGTTCAATTCATCATTGATTCTGTAATGAATATTTTACTTTTCTTCACTTCATTGATACTCGATTTTTTTTTAGTATTAATTTTATTGACCGTGGAATATATATTTTTTGTTTCCTGCATTTCTTTTTAAAATTCCGACTATATTCGATAAATCCATTTTAACCCATTTTTTGTACTCAATAGAAAATCAAATTTGTGACAAGCGTCCAACCTGTTGGCCTGGAACGATAGTCTCTATCAAGTATAACGGAACTAGTCCCGAACAACGCTATTGTTTCAACCAAGATCGAATTACAAAATTCAAAATTCACCTGTTTTTTTCGTTTTTATTCGTCAACGAAGTCCCATAAAAAAAAATCAACAATCCCGAGTCTCCAGACGGTGAATGTCGATTGTTGTCACAACAACGTCACAATCGAGCATGATTTCACGCATGAAGTCTATAGATATACAATTCGTCTATCTTCCACTCCGTCGGCAAACTCATCTCTATTACAGCGGGTTCGTATAGTTTCAGCAACGACAATCTTCGGATCGGGGTCCGAGAAAAGCAATCAAATGACCATCGATCATTCGGATCCCCAACGAGGTCGAGGCGCGCCGAAGCGTCGACAAATTTCGTCGTTGTCGAGACTGAACGGCGCTACCAAGATCAATATACTAATTAATTAAGACACGAACTGTCCACGCCTGTGTAACTATTTTATTTTCACCTTCGAAAAGAAACTTCACTGTAACGAAAGAAAAACGATTTTACCGAGTTGAATTGTTAAACCATTTGCGAAATTTACTATTAGTTTATTCATATCTAATTGTTCATATAATTATCGGTTGTTTAATTTATTTTTATCATATTCTTTGAAAATGATTTAAAAAAAAAAAAATTTTTTTAATATTCGATGGCAAGTAAGAATTGATTATCGCAAATTACGCGAGTCGAGCATTGACGATCGCGGTTCGGCGCCCGCGCCTCGCAAACGGCCCGCGCGGCGATAAGCGGTTGAACCTTCGAAGCGATCGAAAACTTTCTGAGGAGATGCGGACCGGCGTCGACGTGGTGGAGTCGACGGGATGATTCTCGCCGACCGCCCTCGCACTTGCCGGAATCCCCATCGACGGTTGTCGGCTCGAGAGAACGAACGAGTCAACCGCAAGGAAGCATGCGTATCGCCAACGTTTTCCTTCATTTCCCCTTGGTCGCGCGTACGACGCGGGTAGTACGGTGACCGCCATCCAAGAAACATCAGTCATCGCACGAAAAAAGATTATTCGCAATCACTTTTCGTCTTTTCGCAACTATCGGACTTCGATATTTTATTTCTGATCTTCATTATTTTTATTCTTTTTTATTTTTATTTAAAAATGTTCAATTTTAAGTTTTCAATTTTAAATTGTCAATTTTAAATTTTTAATTATTTGTTTTTTATTTTTTATTTCCAATTTTCGACTTCCAATTTTTTATTTGTAAATTTTTAATTTTTATTTATTTTTGACACGTCTTCGATATATCACAAAGTTAATTCTACAAAGTTAAAGTATCTGATAAGAACTGGCTGTCGGTTTCGAACACGAGATTCGACCGATTAACGATATTAGAGTGAACGACCGAAGAAATGAAGCCGACCCACTGAGCTAACTAATTTAATCAGGCACGACCGATAGAAATTTGGGTTCTTGTTATCTTTCCCTAATTTTCCTGTTGACAGTTTTCCATTTCTCGAGCTTTTCGAAACGTCGTTATGACCCACGTGATACATCGGTTTGTAAAAACCACCTTAGAACTCCATCCGCAATCTGCTATTCTCTGTAGAATGAATTTTCACTAATTGCGAAGGGACATACGTGTAAAATTGTGGGATTCATGATTTCAGTTTTTTGTTGTTTGTATTTTTCAATTCACAAAAATAGACAAATCGTATTTTTGACGTAGATAATTCGTACCTGTTGTTTAACGAAAAATATCAATTTCGAAAAACACGAAGTGAAAAATGTTTGTGTCTGTATTGGATAATTTTGTGACAGGAATTTGCTTTCGGTTGATTCGATGGTTGGACGTCACCGATAAGTCATCGAGTGTCAAGATAAATATCTTATTTAATCACGTAGAATTTGAAGAATTCGGCTCATGAAAATAAACGAAATATCTACTCTTCGAATCCACGACAATAAGTGTTGTTAATTATATAATCTCACCTAGCGTGAAATTACACCAACGAAAGCTAAGACCATTAAAAATGTCGTCATGGAATAACTCGTATTTACATTTTCGTTCTGACGATAAATATAACTCTCGTCTACTGGGAGCAAAACCAAATAGTCTACGTTTGCGACCGCGAAAGATGAAAAAATTTTTAGAAACACCGAGAAAATTACGAAAACATGCGAAACTTCGCACACCAACGGCAAATTTTACACACGAGCTTAATAAATTAAATACAATGTTGAACACATTTTTCCCCCACATTTTTTTACGCAAATATTCGAACGAATATAAAAATGCTTAGATAATTATAGAGGCTCAAATTCAACCATCGATTAGCATATTCTACGATACGGGAGCATATATCTGTGGTTTGAAAGCAAAACCGAATAAGTTCATTCAGTCGAAAATCATGATCGAGTACGATTCCCATAATTTAGACGGCAAACGATGCTTCATCACACGGAAGATATCAAAAATTTCCAGAAAATAATAAACGAGATAAACCCAACTAATTAAGCCCATATCAGAGACCCGAATAAATCCAACAATTTTTGTTTCTAATCCATAATTTACCGCCTATTCAAATCTCACAGAATTCAGCCTTCAACACTACCAAAAACAAAGTGTAACCCGATAATAATTATTTTTGAGATCAATTTTTTCGCTGCGCTATCGCACTCGTCATATCAAAGAAACTCGTTCTATGGACTTGTTCCGTTTTGCTTCCAAACCACAAATATATCGACCTACGTAAACACATGAAAAAACTCCGTGTCTCGCCTCGATGCACATTTATTTCGTACCTGAAAATTATCGACGTTTTCCTCTTACTCATCGTTAAGCTTTATGCGAAAGTAAATTCACCAATTAAAAAGAAGAAAAAAAAAACCGATTATCGCATCAAATGAGCGTCGAGTATCGATGAACCGGATAAAACTGGCTGCTTTTCAACGTGGCAACGTTGATTACAACAATCGCCGTCGATTGTAATTAATTCGAGAACAGGAAAAAAACCCGGCAAAAAAACGTCCGTCGACTAGCGTTTCACCCACATTGCTGATATATCACACCGCAGAATTTTTATAACGCGTATTACACACATCGAAGACATTGCTTCGTCTTGAAAAATATAATTATCGTCTGCGTTCAGCCGAACGACGTTAATTCGTTTCTCGCGATGTTATCGCAAAAATGTCACCATAAAATATCAATGAAAAATAATAGAAACGATATTTAAAATTTTTTTGACACCACCACAATAACGGCGAGATGTAACGACACGAAGTAATTTATGGTATCCCGACGGAATGAACGTTGCGAGTACTTTGAATGCGTATGTAAAGAACACGGAGAACCGAAGGCGCGAAACCTGCGTCGTTTCGAGCGAGACTATCACCTCGCTGCTATCTTCCCGTCAATATATATCCGAAGTACGTGCTTTCGAGGTTCTCCCTCAATGTCTCTCAGACACGCGGGCACGTGGAACGCGGTCTGTTTCATGTTTGTGTGTGAACGTCGCCCAGAAGCGTGACGTCGGTGTGAGAACGTCGCCCGAAGGAGTGACGTCGGTGTGAGAACGTCGCCCAAAGGACGGACGTTAGTTATAGGCTCCCTTGGAAACTAATCGCTTCCACGCGTGGCCGCGTCTTCGTCATCGTTCGAACTCATTTTCGGGGTAAAAAAAACGAAATTCATAATTCCGAGGTTGAGATAATCGAAATTGATCGAAAGAGCCGTGATAATAATAATTTTTTTTTTGTAATTCTATGAATCTGCGGGTTTTTGGTTCTGCAACTTTTAGCTACTCCGACTATTTTCGAAGTAGTGGAGTTATTGATTGTTGTTCGCATTTTTATTGTTTGTAGGTTCAATTTAGTTGTTTATTATTGTTTTGTACGTTCCTGTTCCTTTATTTTTCGATTTTGCTTTTGTTTTGTTAAGTAGAAAAAAAAGAGAAAGAACAATTTCCAATTATTTTAGTCAATTCGAGGTCATAATTATGCACTATTAATTCGGATGATTATTATCATTTGCATTAATTTATTTATTACGTGCCGTTTTGTGTAGCTGAGTGGAAAAAAATAGGAAAAAATTAGGAATATTTATAGTTCATCCAAAGCCATCAATATGCAGCATTAATTCAGCTGCGTAATATCATTTACGTTCCTATGATTAGTCTTTTACGTTTCAGCTCGTGTAGCTAAGTAAAAAAAGAGAGAATGCCCAATAATTTCAGTGTATCCTAGGCTATTTTTTTTCAGCATTAATTCAGTTGTCCATCATAATGTTGTACATTCCTGTTAAGTATTCTTTACGTTCCGTTTAGTCTAATTAGATTAGAGAAAAAAATAGAAACGAATCGTCAATAATTTTAGGCGATTCGAGGCATTCGATAGGTAAAAGAGCGAACAAAAAAAACATGACGCGATGATTCTTCGGAAGGAGTTATCTGCTTCGCGTTGCCTGAAGATCATGAATGCAGACACAATGATTTTATACTTATAATCGTGGCGGTATAAAAATTACGAACCCGCGAAAAGATTTCCAGCAGCGATATGATACGAAATTAGCGATTTATCCGTTGAATTAATCGTTCAACTCGTTTTTTGCTCGTCGTCCGCGGTGACCGTTCCGGACGGTTCGAACCGTCGAAACTACGGAAAATATCGCGATTTGCAACAAGAAACATAGGTTCGATCGCCGTGAACGATGCCCCGTCGTTTTACCTGACAGCGTTGTTAACTCCGTTATCACACTTAATTCTTATCGCTCGGCGATGAAACGCTAATGTCTCGGATATCCGTTTTTTTTCCTTTTTCGTTGTGCGTTTTATGTTTCAATTTCAATAGCGAGGATAATCAACGCGTGGGATTTCGTGACGTTTGACTTTCATTACTGAATTATCATGGATAATGATATGGTATTGGATACAAAAATCAATTGTAAAACAATGATTCCTCCAACCTATTTATTATTATGGCAGAAATGTGCAAATTTCAATTGTCGCATGATAATCAATCAATCAAGTATTGAAGATCAGATTGATCGACGATAGCCCCGCGGACCCGACGATTCGTTGACGCCTTCTTCAATAAGCCTTTTATCATCGTCGTAGTATGCCGCAACGAGATCAGACGAGGCTGATAAGCGCTCGCTAGTATTCGCACGGTCTGTCAACATCAACGTGATCTAGATAATTCACTTAATTCGATTTTACTTAATCGCTCGGTACGATTACATCGACTTTAAACAGTTTTCTTCTCATTAAATAATTCGCACGCACTCGAAGCGACAATAATTTCATGCGGATCGTGTGTTATCGTGTTATGACACGTTTTGACATTTGTACAATATCATCGGATTATTTGTCTCGACTGGAATGCAATTTTGTATACGGGATGAATCACAAGATACAGCACGAATTTATGGCGTTATTGCGACGAGTCTTGATGTAAGTAGGAATTTTTTTTTTTTTGAATGACAGAAGCTATCAAATTTTCGAATTCGTTCGTTTTGGAATTCAAACTTTAATTCCACAAATTACTTCAATCTTATTACTTCGTTCAAATTACTTCGTTTTTAAAATATTTGCCAATATGTGCAAAATTGAACTAAAATGATAACAAATATTATTTTTAACTTTTTATTTTAAGTTTGCACATACAGGCAAAGTTGTGAAGTCGGTTTTTTTTGCAAACATTTTTATTGTTCAGTGTAAAACAATTTGTTTAGTAAAGATGTAGCAAAGTCATTTATTTATGTGAAAACAAACCCCATTATTTCGAAATTGGAAAACGATGAAATGGTATAAAAAAATGTTCTTAGTATCGCAACGGTTCGAGCGTGAACTTACCTTCTTTTCGTGATGTGGACGACACTCTCACTCGTAGGTTATGATTTATATTTAAAAAAAAAATCAAGTTAAAAACAGGAATAAACACAAAATTCAAGAGAAACTTAGTCGATACGTGTTGTCTTGTCGATATCCTTCTATCCACTAATAAGTCCCGTCACAAAAACCGTCATATATACCAGTTCGGTCGCCATTGCTACAAATTGACGACCCCCATGCACCGCCGTTGAGTTACTTAACCCCGGGGTGAACTTTTGCGTTAAGCCAAAGAACAGTGGCGTAAGTTGTGATTCCGAGAGAACCGCGGACGAGTTGACGAAGCAAAACAAGCTGTATATATGTAGATTAATTTGATATTTGTCCATGGCGAGATTTTCGGGGGTTGACGGAGTGAAGCGTTTGTCATTCGATGTGATATAATTCGTCGCCGCTGGTGGTTTGATCGATTACGTAGCCTTCGGGACGTCGATTTTGTCGAGTCCGCTATCAATAATTCGCATCGTTAGTCCCTTTGGCGACAACCATGTGCAACCGATACAGTTATAATCGGGCTTTTAGCGTTATTTGTGGAATTGCCGGGAGAAGCTGGTACGAAAGAGGGAGAAAAATGGGCAAAAACTCAACGGCACTGGACATGGCCAGATCTTCAATGAGATTCTCAATTGAAGACCGAGGCACGTCCAGATTAAACTGCGTCCCGGCGTGAGGTTGTTCTTTCCTTAGAGAAAAGGAAAGAGGGAGAGGGAGGGAGAGAGAAAAGGAGAGGGATAGAGAGAGAGAGAGAGAGAGGTAAAATCGGGCTTGTATGCATCAACGTCGACTTCGTTCACGCGATGCTGTTGGCTTAAACTACTTTGCCTTCTCGCAAAGCTCCTTCTACGCTGATCGCTTCCTTTATTTCGAGGACGTCACACGCATCCATTTAGCGTTGTGTCACGCGTCGGTGCTGCAAGAGTGCGTCGGACGCGGGCAGTCTCGTACGTCGTGAGATTTTGCTCGAACGGTCATTCGTACCCAGAACGAGACGGGAAGTCATTATTGTTCTTGATGATATTTACTATTTTGATACTTAGGTATTTGGGCTTGCTGCGGCATATTGGGAGAAGACACATTAGGGTTGAAGGTTTTTTTTTCATATAAATTTAAGATAAATTTCAAGATTTAGATAAATTTCTAGATCTCGATAAATTTCAAGATAACCCTCAATTTCGAAAACACGCATTCTCGTATTAGGAAATATTTACTTAGAAAACGTGCGGTACACATCGACAGTTAATGCAAGAAGGTCCTTTGTCACTTCTCGATCAGTAAATGATAATCTAATAAAATTGAAATTACGAGATCTTGTCTAAAATCAAAATATCCCCGACACGCGTTTATCGCTCGCTACCATAATACCACATTTGTTCCGTCCAAATCGACCCCAAATGTCCCACGTCCAAGAGAATTAATGTTCGATCGAAATAATCATTTTATTCTTAGTCTCCACAAAAGCTCACAAATTTTCATTCGCCTCCAACGTTTGATTACGTTCCGTCTGCCCCGAAAATTCCTCCTCAATCGAAGGCAAACACGGCTCGACCATAATTCAAACCGCAAGCATATTGGTTTGTTTTATCGAGCACGTCGTGGACGTAGTCTGGAAGGCTTCGTCGGGGCTCAATGTACAGGAATAGAATTAAAAATACCGTGTTATATTTCGATTGTTTTTTTTTTATTTCGAAACTATACAGAAAAAAATATTTGTCAAATTATTAGACGGATTTAATTAACAAAAAATACAAGTCACTCACTTTGGCACTCGCACATTCATTCCGTAAGTAACGTATAGCTTCATCATACGTATAGCATCATTTGTTATTAGATCACATCCGCATTATGTAATGGCACAAAATATGAACCGTAAAATACACAAAAAGCTCGTCTTTTTAGCGATTCGTTACAATTTTATATAATCGAAACAATTTCATTTTCTCTCTGGAGATGGTTATAAGAGCAAAGTTGGCTCAATTTCTCCCGTAACAAGTTCGGTACGATTTTATTGTGGATGACGGATGGAACTTTCGAATACTTTAACGGCTTATATCTAGTTTTTTTTTTAAATAATGTCGATTATTCCGAAAAGTTCGATTTTAGTGATTTAAAAAAATAGGTTTTTGACCCGAATATTATTCGATAAATCGCAATTTTGCTAACCCTTTCGTTGACGAACTGCGTTCAATATCAAACTAAAGAAATCTTTTTGGTTCCTTTATTTTCGGAGAGCTTTCAGAGATATCAGGCTCTCCGCAAGCGATTTTTGGAAAAAGGTGTTTTAGGACGACGGCGATAATTCTCCCGAAATTAGATTTTTTTTCATAGAAAACTGTATACAATTACTTCAATATACCGTCGTCTCCAAATATTCCCTCGGGCTTGACAATCTCCAGAACTTAAACAGATGAATTCGGCCACGACAATGTCAACTTTTCACCTTCAAACCACCGTCAACGATTCTCATATGAATCATTATAATTGACATAAGCTATCACCGACGACGTCCACGTGCAGCTCCAGGTCGTAAATCATTCAAACTTGTCAATTCAACTGACAAAAACGTACATCAATCGTCTCAACGTGTGTATGTTGTTTCGCAACAAGATATTTGAACGAAAAAAAAAAAAAATCACAGAGAATCTAACACCTTGACGTTGAATTGGGGATTCTCAGATTTTTTTCCAAGCAGTACACGTGGCCGACTATATATTTGTTCGTTTCACTTCGTGCTCGAATTACCCTCCACTCGTTAAACAACGCGACTTCGCGGAAATTTAAATTAGCGTCTTTGTTTAAGGCTCTAAACGATTGCCTCATCCGTTCGCGCTTAGTTCAATCGATGAAAATCCAAGAAAAAGAAAAACGAATGAACAATTTTCTTTGAAAAATTTAACCCTACGGCTCTCGGCGGAGTTATTAAATTGGAAACTTCCGGAATCGCGGTTTCGAGATAAGGAACGTAAAAATCGATCGATTTCCGTTCGAAGAACCTGATGGAACAATGGTTCGTTAAGTCGACAAATTTTTTTCTAGAAATATCGCTAACGATCGATGCAAGATAAATTCGTTGAATAACCAGATTTTTTTTCTTTCCAAGTCAAATAAAAAATATTGGCTAAAATATTTTTGTTTGGCGACCGTGGCTCGATCAGTGTCGTCTCTTGTGTTCGATAGGGCGATCACCTCTTCGAAACCGAACCCGGTTCGATTTTAATGTTTTCCTAAAACAAGCCCAACGTCGTCGTGCGTCATTGTGTCAACGATAAACGAGACAAAGCTACTTGTTCTTGTGTAAAGATCGTTATTAGCATCGTGACGTTATATTCCTTCACGTTTCAACTATCGTCGTAATAAATTTGTGGAAATTACGCGCCCTGCGTCACGCGAGCATGTATCTTTGATATAATTTTAGACTTAATTGCGAAAATATATTTATTTATGCGAGAATTTTGGGGAACGATCGTAATCGAATAGACGCAACGGTCGACGTTTAATATCGGACTCGATCGCTCGTTCCGATAAGTCTGAGATCACGCTTCATCATCATCGTCGTTATTATTGTGATTATCGTCATTATTATTATTATTCAATTGCGAAATACCAAATGGAAGGGCTATCGGTTGGTTTATCACGCAGTTGTTGTGGCCAGATCGCAAGAGTGTTGGTCAGATCGTTGGAGAAGATTCACCTGCTTGACGAGTGCACTTGCACTGAGCGATCGGAGCTCAACGAGCTGCGGTCAATATTGAATTATGTTGAGGCGGGGGAGGGAGAAGGAGGAGGGGGCATTCGTTGCAGTTGATCGATGTCGTTATTACTCCTACGTGAAATACATATTTATAAAATATATTTACATAAGTATGTACATTACTGATGTTATGTATATCGATGGTTTGGCGGCAAAACCGTCCAAATACGTTTTTTCTCCATATTTTGGGCAAACGACGCAGCTGAGTCTCGAAGTTCAGTGTTGATAGCACATTACAACACGCATAAATCGGCTATAGTGGTTTCCCGTACAGGTGCAACGCTTCGGACGATTGATCGAGCTTTTCGACAGTGATGCCAAATCTCCGTTCTATTCTCATCATCCGTTCGATCGACGATCGCAGGAAATTCATCGACGTTTCCGACGAATTAGTCATCGGAATCAATTTATTTTTTGCAAAATAAATTATTGTACTCGAGCTGCGACGGAACGAGCAATATTCGCTCACCTTGCCAAACCGGTTTCCGCGAATTATGATTTGGATAATATCGTCGGTGGAATTAGCGAACTACGTTTGCGATTTAAGTACCGCGACAAGAATCACGGAAATATTACGACCTATTATTGCGGATCTCTAATGTAACCTCATTACGCTCAATGATAATGGGATTATAATTTTTTCTTAGTATCTGCTTGTAAACAGAGACATCCAAAATCATATGTTTCATGGTTGCAGGGTTTTTTCCTGCTGCTCACTTTCTGCTTTCCGTAATTAGGCGTATGTTAGGGGACACGGATTAGGGTTATCTTAAGGCTTGAAGTTGGGTCAATTTAGGGTTCCTCTTTTTACATTGCAAAAACTGCATCGCATCGAATGACGAACGGCCGACGACGTCAAGCTCCTTCGTCACGGTTAAAACGCAACGAGAAAAGCACTTATCGGCCTGTCAACGAGACGCCAAACATAACTTGTTTTCCTAGCTTCACGAATAATTGCGCAAATACGAACGAGCTTCTAACAACTCAATTTTAAATATTCCACGGAAAAAAATAATTGAAAAAAATAACTTTTTATGTAAATCTGAAATATGGTAAAGTAACAAACAAATTCGCTACAGAATTGTTTCAACCAAAATAATTATGATTGTACACATTTTTATGAAGTATTGTCATCGTCAAAGTCGATTTTGTCGAGTATTTAAAAATGGATGAATTAAAAAAATATTAATTAGCGGATTTTGAATGTATCAATAAATATTTTGGGCTTCCGATGAAAAATGTCGCAAGTTCCGTTCGGGCAATACACGTTTGACTTTCGTTATGGCGCCGTTCGAGCCACAAATTGCCACATGGCCCGTCACTTCTACCCAGCCGTACCAAGATTTTACGAGTTTTCGAGAGGACCCGAAATAACGAGCAACTGCGATGATTTTCGTTAGCTCGAGCAATATCATATGCATCGATAATTACATGCATCAAGAGACGCCGTAGTGTCTCGACACCAGGCATAACAAATAAAATTAAATACGATACCATAAAATAAAATGAAATAAAATAATATAAAACAGTTAAGCCATCGGTCGGCTAGTGGGCCTTGAAAATTACTTTAAACTGCATTTAAAATATAACAGCCTATTTTTCGGCCAATGCGTATTAGAAAAAAAATGTTTTTTCGAAAATCTGAGAAAGTTCTACACGAGAGAAATAACGGATAACATATTATTAAAATAATTATTAGAACTTAGCCTGCTGCAAGTTTCATACTGTATATTTTAGCGACAAATCCAACGCTAAACGATTTTCGCCACCCTCACGAATACTATTTAATTTCCATATCCACACGGTGACTAGAAAAAATACGAACCATTCAAGTGATTTAACGTAGAACAAAACAAGAAACAAAATTTAATTCCCATCGATTGTCGATATTAATTAATTTCATCACGATATAGGGTTTACTAATCACTAATCTACCAAGGTTATAAAATTCTATCTCGATAGTCAAAGCCTAGTTCTCCGGTCCGATAACATAGTTCAGGAGAAAGCGTTGGTGCAACGCCAGACGGCTTATCGAAATACCAGGCCGCTTGCTTCGACGCTGCGTACAAAGTTACGAATCAAGTGATCGTAGTCAATAATTCGGTTAGGCATCGCCCGACGTTTGCTAATCGACGCTGCGCGTGCATCAAAATTTTCCCTTCAGCAGCACGAATTTTTCGACCGTCTTAGCGTCTCGCACAAGTCGTTATTCAACATCTGTTGCTTCTTATATTTCACCAATTAGCGTGCAATGAAAACGCAGGATATAACCGTGGCACACTTTCGAGTGGTTTAATCATTTCCGTTGCATCTGACATCAAGGATGATCCCAAAAGATAAGCTTTTACGTTGACAACCGCTTGAGATTATTATATTTGCATTGACTTCAAGGCTCGCTGATACACGCCCAATAAAATTACACCCGCGCACACACACTTCCATGCACTCATCTACTCATCGATGAGGATAATGATAATAAATCATCCATCTAATACGGAAATCAATCTCCACTACTTGATCAAAAAAATTAGATAAATAATATTTTGCGATAGTTAATATATTCTATCGATAAATAGATTATTGGCAAATAATTTAATTCCAACAAAAATCCTTGACGAAAGCTATCGTTAAATGTTTCAAAAAAATGTATCCTCGCAATCATTCGACACGAATTTCGATGCAACGTGTCGGAAAGATTTGTGAAACTCGCGCGGCCGTCGATTCTCAAATATTGATACACTGATTCTCAGATGCAACGGCTACAATTTAGGCAGTTAGCGTGCTGAAGTCCACGAGCACGTTTCGTGTGCATTCTTTCGATACCGCGTCATGTCGGGGATTAAACGACGAATGGAACCTCATCGTAGAGATAATCGTCGAGACTCCGAGGAAAGTCGTTATTTCTCTGTCGCTCGTATTTAGATTTTTCTATTTTGTTTGATTTTTCTTTTCTGTCGTAAATTGCATTCACGGAAGGACACCTTCACGATGAACTCTGTGTTTGTTTTTTTTTCTTGGCCGTCTTGGCTTTGGTTTAATTCTTTTTTTTCATTTGAGTGCTCGTCAGGGTTGTAGGATGAGGTGACCCTGTCCAGGTAGCGCTGTAGTCAGCGATGAGGTCAACCATGAAGTCACTGACGACTCAAGAGCACTCCTCCCAGCCTGAATCGTCCTGTCTATCGCTTCGACGAAATATTGGAAGGGAAAAGAAAAAAGATAGATCCAGACACGACGCTCATTTCTTCGTTCGGTTTCTCTGATATGTATCATGACTAAATGAATGAATTGGATCTTTAAATAACGTTGGGTAATGTTAGGGATGTAAATTAATGAATTTCCGACATTGGCACGTGATTTTGTGTGCACCAGTCTTTGGATTATTAAACCGTCAACAGACCTGCATCGTTGAATGTTTGAAAAACATCTATACGATCGTACAAGCAAATTTCCGTGATCGCTAGAAATTTAATAACATTTTTCTTTTTTATCACCGAAAGGGCTTTGTTAGTTTCTTTTATTTTTTATTATTTGAAATTACTTATTATAATATGTATATAAAATACTTGGTGTAATAATAATTTCGAATTGGATAAAAAAATTAAATTTAATTAGAAATTATTATTACTTACTTATTATTTAGAATTACGATAATTTATCATTTTAAATAATAAAGAAAACAATTAAAAATGTCCTCACTCATAATAACAACAATAATAATTCGATATCCTTCGCAAAGCTCAGAGGTCTGTAACGAGTGTCTCCTTCGAATAAAAACCTCGACACTCGAGCACTCGACCTGTACATACGACCGTTAGAAAACGTTCTTATATGTTTAAAAAAAATCATTTTTACACCCCAGCTCATTCTAACGATACGTTTTCCAGTTTCTACAGAGTTGGTCATAAATATGCTCATAATTATATCTCTCGAATGCGATTTTTTCGAACGAAATGAAACGAAAAAAACAAAAAGCAACGTTGAAGCCACAAGTTAGCGGCACGTTCGAACGATCGGACAGCTTTGGTTGCTTGTTGCAACTCGAAGTGAGAAGAACGAGGCGAGTTCCGCGCTCGCGCGCACGTTGCACGTTGCACGCACACGATCGAAGCTTGGGAGCCACGGCGGTACCCGGTCCTCGCGGGATTGAACAGCCATGATCCAGTTCGCACTGGTGCGATCCAGTGAATCCGGTAAACCACCTGAGGGACACGGGACGGGGCGTCCTTCTCCTCCGTCCATCAGCCGTTCGGCGCTCGACGCGCCCTCGACACCGGTGCTGCCGCTGAGGACGCCGCGGTGGCGTCGGCTAACTAATCGCCGGGGCTAAGAAGATTCTTCTTCTCAGCGTTGATTTGCTCGCAGAACGAATATGCACATCCTTCTCCGGTCATGCTCTGCATCACGTCGTAGAAGCTGCAACGATGATGAATAATCAACCAAGAGGCTTCGCTGACGCTGTTTTTTGTGGAATCAACGGCGTATGGACGGATTCGTCGTTGTTGACGCTGAGTTGATGGGAACAGTCGCGAAAGACGAGTTTATATGATTTGGCTGGAATAATTGTGGTAAATTGATGCTGCGAGGTTTTGATATTCATTGCTGATTATTATTAGGGTTCGGTATCGTAGAAGGGAACCATTATAAGATCGATCACGTGTCTGTACGACTGTACGTCTGGTACGGCCATTTTTCTTCGGAAACCATGCAACGTAGAAATTTGAAATTTTTTCTTCTTCGTCTTTTGAAAACCGACTGGGTGGATTCCACCCGTGTGACGGTGAAGGGTTGAGCGGAAAGTCAGACCGACCTTTGCGGCTGGCCGGAAAAAAAAAAATTTGTTATGCATGCTCGCCGCAAGGATTGTTTTAACTAAAAATACTAACGCCCTCAGTAAGGACCACAAGAGCATAGAAAAAAATATAAAATTGTCTTCTTTACGCAGTCTAATATGCATATAGGGTCAACAAAGATTAGTCATGTCATCGTAAATTTTTTTCTTGGAATCGGAAATACGTTAAATTGACGTGTCCCGTAAACTTACATTACCGTTTCAATTGATATACAGCACTTACGCCCGATCATCAAATTCTCTTTGATTTCTGCCACGCGCGGGCTCAGCTCAAGGAAAGATGACTCGTCCCTCAATTCCAATAGCAAAGAAGCGCCTCACAAACAGCCTCAGGCTCCTCCGTCGATGTGAAAAACAAAATAAAATAAAAACGTTCTTAATTTTCGTCTTTGTAAATTTGCAGAAACACATAAATCGTATGGCACTTCTTGGAAAGGCTTGTTAGCGGCTAAGACACGGCTTGGTTTATGTTTAGGAAAGAAAAAAAAATTAACGTCCAAATGGATTGGGTTCTATTGGGTTGTTGATTTGTTTTCAGGCAAATGTTCGTCATTGAACCGACAGAGATGCGGAGAATGTAACGTGAATCCCGTAGAGGGAAAGTTGTTTGGCTCACGCCCGCCATTTACGCGGAAAACAAAAACGTCAGAGTTTTGAGGTAAAAATTGCGGGGAAGCAGTGATTAGTGTTAATTTTTTCCGCTCCCCCATAAAGGAATCTCTGTGAAGGTCCAACATTCGTCTGTCGGGATTTTGATGTTAATATGTTTAAAATGTCTCAAAACATCGAGAGATAACATTTGCACATAAGCACGTAAAACTTGAAATGTGCTTTCTTCGAATCGTAAATAGTCAACAAAGTAACCTCTATGTAGAACCCAGAAAAAAGATGCTCCCTCATTCGTGAATCCTCATAAAGCAATCTTCCTTCACTATCTACGATCAGTGTTAATTGTTTTTTGGTTTAGAAAAGTTGTTATTGCCGTATACCGTAATTATATGACGTAAGTATAATCATTGAACAATTCTGGGAAATTAGTTTGGAGTCTCACATTAATATCCGTCGCTGATGGGACTCACGTATTTTTCGTTAATCAATGTCGGCAATGACGTCACCGTAAAAATCCCGAAAAAACGACCGATAAGACCGGTTATGGCCGGACTGTGACGTTTCCATCCGCGACGATAGGATTTAATGGAGTTCTTTCTTAATTCGTTTGGGTGTAGAATCTTGAGATAATTGAATAATAAATTATGTTAGTTTTATCTGCTTCTGGAATTATTTCGGCACGCGCGGATGTTGAAAGCAATGGTTGCGAGTGTGCGGTTCTGGGGTCACATCGGTAACCGATAGCCACCAGCTATGCCTCCAGTATCAGGGAATGATTGACTAGCCGCCGATAATTCGATGGGAAATCGATTATTAATGGCTCGAGGGTTTTTTTAAATGGTAATGGACCGGCTCGCGTTTATACATTGGAGTTTAGGAAAGAGGAGACATTTTTATGGATCCAAATATCTGAGCATCCGACTTTTAATGCTTATGGGGGGTCCCACGGGTATTGACCCCGTCTAATTGACCTGATCTTTTTCTTCGGAAGTTTCTATGTTTCCCTAGAAATTTTAACAAATCCACGTGGATTGTCGCAATTGAACTTATTTGCCATCGGAAAATGCTTCTGAAAAATAATTTCGAGCTTCGAATGTGAAAAAAAATGGTGTCAAACTTTATATGGTCGTCTACCTTGGGTAGCCGAGGTATGGAAAGAAAGGAGGCTATGGAAATTTATTAATTAAAATACAAATGAAGCAATATAAAAATGCTGCGAGGTGAACTTGGAAGCTGCCTCCTGAGATTTTGTGAAAGCAGCAAGTTGAAACTTGCAAGCGGATTCCTCAGAATTGAAGACATTGTACGAATGTTCCGCTATGAGGACGTATTTCTATCAACTCTGGCTTCTTATATAAATAAAAAAAGAAAACGAAGCGCGTAATGTCTCCGAAAACCTGGTTTTTAAAAAAAGGAATGCAATAATTAAATTAAAAAACAGTTCCTTCTTGGAGAGGTTCTTCCTTCAGATCGTTCTTAACGAAGAAAATCACGAAATACTGAATCTTATCTAATGCAAAGTCTATTTATTCAAGACATACCGCACCCGGATAGTCTGGTTATGGAATGACGATGATACCACGTCGGACCCTCAAGTTAAACGCTAAAAAAAAAACTATTCTTTCATCGAATTATTACCTAAAAAATCAGTCGGCAATGTCGGGCTCTATTCGTACCATAAAAAATTTCTTTCCTCAATGTTCACCGAACGAAAAATTACTCTCACCATCAAAGAACGTCGTTTCAAACGTTCCAAAAAAACCCTTAAATATTTCCGATTGCTTCATCAGCACAATTATACGAAAAAAATCGTTAAATCCCACACAAAAAAAAAAATGTCGCGAAGAAAATCCAAGGCGAAGATCTTCGTTTTAACGCCGATTTGAGTCAGTATCACGCGACGGTGATAAAGAACTTTACAGTCTAAACATTTATCAGAAGGACGTTTTGTTTACGCGAAAGACGGGAAATAACCAGTGTCGTTTTCACATGTAATTTATTACATTGACAGTCGTTTGACGAGTCTCGAGGCAACGAGGAACATTGTCGTTACAATACGACGGATTTTTTCGTCTTCGCTCAGCGTAAATATACACACAGGTGGTTTCGATTACCCTCTCTTCTCCTCTCTTCCTCAATTATGCTTCCTTAGTCGTTCACGAGTCTGGATTAGACGCGCAGTATCTCGCAAACACATATACATACATATATACATAAATACATTTACTTATGTTCGTCAGATTATTCATTTTCACAATAATTTTTGTGTTGTTTCGAATAACATAAATTTTTGCGACGACGAGACGACGCGACGCCGTCCGTCGTGACGATAGTGTTCGCAAACGGCGAATCGCCGTAGCTCATCGATTTAATTAATCACGCTAAAATCATCGATACGTATACACCGAGTATATCAGTTCAAAGTATATTTTATATCAATATAGAAAATGAGTATATGATTTTCGTTTCATTCAACGTTTTATATATTAATAATTATTATTTGATCACATTTAATGTCACTGCTCGATGTTTCATGTCCGTTCTACGCAAAAGTTTTTTCGCGGAAACGAAAACCAAAAACGAGAAAAAAAAAAAAAACAACAACGAAAAAACCGAAAGACGAAAATTGAATTTCTTCATGGTCGACGGTACGTAAAATACAATTATAGAGAGCTGATGATTACGAATCGAAATATAGTCTGTACTTTGTACAATAACAAATAACAACAATGAGAAAAAATAAACAACAATAATATTGATTAATGATAATTAATATTTCTACGCGATGAGACGTCGAAACGTAAAAAACGAAAGAACACGTTGAAATGATGAACGTCGACGGTTTCGATTGGAAAAATAATTGAAACAACGGAGTCGCTTACGGACAGACGGACAAATCTCTAATAGTTTATAATAATTGCGTTGTAATTAACGCAGGTTCGGTAAATAGCTCTTAAACATTATTACGCATATTTTAACACTGAATTCGTCGCCCTTGGTCATTTACGGTAATCCAATACGTAAGGATCTAAAGATTATTTGTTTTTTTTCCCCAGCAATTTAGGTATTTTTTTTTGTTTCTTGTTGTTTTTAGAGTTTTTTTAAATCTCAAATCGTTGGTCCTCTCGATTTGCACTCGATTCAATCGTCACATCGGATCTATGGTCATAGTTATTTAGAATACTTCTAGAAAATTTGGTTTTCACGAGATTTGCCGGATCTACTATATCGGGTGTTTCGTAAATATTTCTTCCGGCAATGACTCTCATCGGTCGTACATTTAACGCCTAATTAATTCGTTATCTAATATTGACTTAGATCGCGTTTCTATGGTTTCTTTTTCTTCGGGGAGAACAAAAAATTAACACAAGAAAGAATATCGACACGCGTGGGTTGGAGTGCGTCGCGTAGTTGTCGTCGATTATGACTCCAATGCTCCACCGGCAAGTTTGGTCGCGTACAAATTCAGGGCCTGCGAATGAGAATAAATGAGGTTGTAAGATCTTGTTCTAAGTTATATTGTGGAATGAAATTTATTGGAATTGGAAAACGAGTGGAAATCGTTCTTATTGACATTCGGTGCGAATACAAAAATTCGACTTTTTTCGATGAATATAAATGAGGCATTCCATCAAATCGAGACGAGGTTTTGGATAATCTATCCCCGAAAATCCTCGAAATTGTTTCGGGATTTATTCCTTCATTATTTAGGCCATAATTCAATTTGCCATTCCGTGTTATTTCCGTTTTTTTCAATTAAATTTCGAGTATCTTACCGCAGAATGAAATTTACTTTGAAAGTGAATAATCATGCATCATTTTTTTAATATTCTAAAAAAATATTGCAATTTTTAAAAATAGCTTTGCGTCGTTGAAACTCGATTTCAAAAGCTGCTCGTTAGTCCAAAATGAAAATCAATATTTTTTCTAGAATAGTTGAGAAAATTTTGCATAAATATGCACCTTTAAAGTAAATTTCCATCGGCGATAATGTACTAAAAAATTGAATTTAAAAAAAAACCAGAAAACCGGAAACCAGTCACGAAATGCGCCATATAATTACAGCCAAAATAATAAAGGAACAAATCTAAAAAAAATTAGGCACATATACGTTATCAAGGGAAACACCCTAAAATAATATCGAAGGATTTCGTCGGGAAGGTTGTTCAAAACGTCTCCTCGATTCGCTGGAATGCCCTACAAATACATTTGTCGGTTAGAATAGGTTTTTCCAATCGCAATTGCGGAGGAATAACATCGGTCGGTAAATTACCTTGTATATGAAAGCGTACTGTTCCTTGGTCTGCACCGCCCCGGCCCGATCTCTTCTTATCGTGTAAACGACCCGAGGTACGTCCACGGTTCGGGTTATCTCGTACTGTCTGATTCCCAAATCCAGAGCGATTAGAGTGCCGGTTCTTCCGGTTCCGGGACTGCAGTGGACGACGATCGGTCCCGGACCGCCTCTCTGCAATGCTCGGGCTTCCAACAAAACCGCTATCAATCCAGCAGCGTCCGATTGCACGCCGTTTGCCGGCCACAGGTACCATATGTGTGAGATCTCGCGAAACGTATTGTTTTCCAAATTCTGCGATAAAAAAACAGAAATAGAATATAATGTTTTAACACGGAAAATTGGAAAACTCGAGGACTTTTGAAATTGCAATTTTTACCTTCAAATTAATAGTCGAGATTGCGTATTTTTCTTTGGTTTCGCGTTTCTTCAGGGTTATTTGAAAATCTCCGAAGAGACGATGGCAATCCGTTACCTCGGACGGGGGCAAATATTCGGCGCATTTTTCCACACCGTTTTCAACGAGATCCGTGAGCATTATTATTACTTTGGTTTGTTGTTCCCAAATCATACGCCAGAAATCGGTGACCGTTGAGTCGATCGGTGCCTGACAAGCGATGTAGTACTTGGTCGCACTCTTTGAGCCCTGAAAAACAGAAATAATTTATAAAAATAAATGAAATAGTAATGAATAAATAAAAAAATTGAAAAATCGATAAATCGATGCATCAACGAATCAATGAATCAATGGATCGATGGATCAATGAATCAATGAATTAATGGCTTTATTAATCAATCAATCAATCAATGAACTAATCAATTAATCAATCAATCAATGAATGAACTAATCAATTAATCAATCAATCAATTAATCAACCAATCAATCAATCAATCAATCAATCAATCAATCAATCAATCAATCAATCAATCAATCAATCAATCAATCAATCAATCAATCAATCAATCAATCAATCAATCAATCAATCAATCAATCAATCAATCAATCAATCAATCAATCAATCAATCAATCAATCAATCAATCAATCAATCAATCAATCAATCAATCAATCAATCAATCAATCAATCAATCAATGAACAAATTAATAAATTAATGAATCCGTTACCACGCAGACCCCTCAAACCGATTAAGGGGGCGTCGAGAATCGATAAACTTACCCGCACATAACTGGCGTTTATGTACTCGGTAAGCGGATCGTTGTTGATTTTCATGAGTGAAACCCTGGTTTCGGGGAGCGGCACGACGTTGGCGTATCGGTTTTTGACTTCGGCACCCGGTGGTAGCTCGTCGATTCTCGCGGTAACTTGAGGGATGCCGGCAAACTCCTCGGCAATGGCATTTTGCTCGTTGCAGAAGGTCGAGAGACCAGCGAAGTTCAGAGGATGAGAAGGTATGGCGCTCTGTAACACAAGACGTGAGATTCGTTTGAGTAAGAAATTTCGGGAACATGCAGAAACAAAATTGTTGGATATGTAAGCCCTTAAAATAACGAATAGTACGCGCGTGACAGACGTTTGTTCTCGCATGGGTACTTCATACCGGGTCTGCACAGTACGTAATTTTTCCGAAGCGTTATCCAACAAAGGTTAATGAACAATTGACACTTACGGAATCCTCGAAGGTCGGATTTCCATAGCTTATTTTGGAGGCTCTGGCCGCGCCTTTGCGTCTGACGCTGTTGTAAGCCGATACGCTATCCAGACTGTAAGCGTCCAGGGAAACGGGACGACATCGTTCGCCGTAATTGAACCTCGTCTGTCGTTTTCTCATTATAAACAGCAATCCAGCCAGTAAAACGAGACATATCAGAGCGACGCAGGATACAACGACGACTGCTATCGCGTTACCCGAGTCTGAATCCTGTACCAATTGAAAACTGCGAATCTGCAAAATACAAAGAAAGAAAAAAAAAACAAAAAAAAATCCAGATAGATTAAAATTCGTTGTTAAAAATAATTTCCAATGATTTTACATAAAACTTACATTCACCTGAAGTTTTATCGGTGACTTGCTGTACAGCGTCGGCAAAGTTTTCGTCATTTCACTGTCGAAGTTTCCATTTTCGTCGACGACGTAGAGCAGCAACGTCGTGATGGGCAATATCGTTGTCATCGTTGACGTTGAGAAGCCGGCCGAGCAGGCGTTCTGTTGGAATATTATTTGGCTAGCCAGGATGGTTCTGCGAAATTTGAATATTCGCGTTAGGACAATTTCATTGTAGATTCGATAGATATATTCGCTAGATTTTTCTCAGCTTTCTTTAAAAAATATGAACGTTCTGTGAAATTTTCTCAAATTTCGGACAAAAGCATTGACACAATTAGCGAAATTCAGGTAATGGCCGAAAAACATCTTTCCAATTCGATTCCGATGAATTTTCGGGGGTCAAAATGAAAAACTGATATTTTTTTCGTGAAGCCCAAACAATTCCCAGTCAAAAACAGAGTTTCAATATATTTTTCAAACAGCGCAAGGATGTAAGAGAAATACTTAGGATAAAAAGAAACCAAAAAAAATGACAAACCCTTAACAGAAATTCGTCCCACATCGCGCTCGTCAAAGTTTGTCAAAGAAAATAATTTTTTCATCCAAGTGTGCTCGAAAAAAAAAGTTTCAGTCGATCGGTTCGTTGGTAGTCCTCGAAGCCACAAAATCACCGTCACAAGTATCGAATAAACTTAGTTACCACAACTGGGGTTATTGCACAATCGAGCCCATTGACGATAATCCAATGTATCTGATACCTTAACAAGATTTCCAGTGGCATTACGTACTTTTCAAGGCCGGAGGTCAACAGATCGGCGAGTGACTGACGAAGAACATCCAAGTGCGGACAAACGTCGGCCCAACTGCCTTCGAAAACTACCTTAACGAGTGAAGGCACGCCTCCTCTGTTGCTTATCTCGATGGATTCGTCGGTGACGATTTCAAGATTTTTTTCCGTAGTCGTCGAAGTGTACAATTTTGGCGTCAAAATCGTGGACCTCGTTGACGTCATTTCCGCCCCAGAATCCGCTTTGGGCCTTTCGGACGTGATATTTTCACGAGAGTTCTCCAAAGTAGAATTCGCCGTCGAATTGTTCGGAGTTGAACTCTCCGAGATGTTCGAAACCTTCGAGACATTCGGAATCTCCGTCGTGATCGATAAATTCGTCGTTTCCGTGTAGCCAATTATCGTTGCATTAGAGTTTCCCACAGTCGTGGCGGTAACGTCTGGAACACTCGTGGATGAATCCACAGCGCGTCCTGTATTGGTCGTGTTCTTAATTGTATCCGGAACGATTCCAAGCACGTCGGTAGAATTTGTCAATGCGGTTAACGACTCCGTGGTACCTTCCACGGATACGTTCGGTTGTGTCGTTTCCGTGTCGTCGATAGTCGTGGTTGATTCGGTGGCGTCCTCGTTCATGGAAATCGTCGAATATTCCAGGGTAGTGAATTCCCGGGTAGACGCATCGGTGGTGAAGTCCTGGGAGTTGTCAATTTTGACAATCGTCGTCACCGAATCCGTGGAAATTTGTTCAGACGCATTTGTTTTGACGGTTGATATGTTTTCGTTGACCGATGATGTAATCGTCGTTGATTCCACGGTCGACGTCGTGGACAATGTTGGAGATTGATTAGCGGTTGAAGAAGTTGACGAGGTGCGTTCTCGGTCGAACGAAACGGCGTGAGGGCTTTCCAATGTGGTTGCGAACGGCTGCAGAGTGCTTTCCGACAATCCCACAAATACGTATTCGATATTGGACGTCGTTGAATCCAGGAGATCATCCGAATCGAATGATGCTGAGGTTTCGAAGTTCTTTGGGGCTGAATCATCGGTGAATTGTTCAGGGAGCACAGTCACGGTCGGGACTTTCAATTCTGCACTCGATTGATTGGCAGAAGTTGCGTTTGACGGTGTTGAGGAAGTTGACGGACTTGCAGTTGTTCCTGAAGAAATCAATGGGTTCAATTTTGACGTTGAAGCCATTTTCGGGGTTGCATTTGACATTGTCGATGTTTCTGTGGTCAGTGTCGACACCGGAGAATCTTCTGGAATGTTAGTCGATAACAAAGAACTCTCGGGCATCAAAGTTGACGTCAAAAGTATTTTTGGAGACTTCGACGTAGACATGGTCAAAGTTTCCGCATCCGAATTCGACCCAAATGGAACTTTTGGAATCAACGTAGGCGTCAACGTGGTTGAAGTCGACTCGGTAAGGTTCGAGGGACCTCGATTGAAGTCGATTCTCGAGGATCCTTCCGTGACATTCAGAGAAGAAACTTTTAGCATAGATTCTTCGGGATCTGTCTGAACATCGACATTGGTCAGCGCGATTTTGTTGCCGATCGTCGCATTGTTCTCCATATTGGAGATTTGTACTAATGGATTTTCAGTGGCTCTGGACTTGAGAATATCGCTGGTTGTCGCAGGGTGAGGGATTGTTACGGAGGAATCCTCGATGGCTTGGACAGAATCGTTCTTAATTCCAGCAATGACTTCGGTTATTCCATTTCCGGTAAGATCGATGTTTCTACCGTTGTCCTTGGCATTGACGGTCGACTCGCCAGCCTTGTCCTTGCCTCGCGGCACATCGTTTTCCGTATTAAAACCCGGCGAACCCGCCACGAAAGTAGTCGTATCGTTTTTCAAGGCAATCGACTCGATGCTCGACGTTGATTCATTTTTTTCTCGTCCCACGAAACTCGAGACCGTCGTTGGCATTGTAGAATCCAAACTCGTCGTGATTCTCGAGGAATTTCCGGATTTCTTGTAGTCCGTGGATTTAAACTGTTGAATGCTATTGTCGATGACTAGCGATGGTTCCGTTACCACGAATTTTTTGTCTTGCTGCCGCTGGCCTATCGTGTTTTCCAATGCCGATGTTTCTTCGGTCGATTCTGCGACTCGACCATTACCGGTCGAATCACCTTCCGAAGAATTCGTGAGATGATTCGTTTTCGCGTAAGGATAGGGCTTGAAGTCGTTGGGTTTCGAGTTCTCAATCGGTTGTTCGGTAACTTGTGTCGTGATTTTATTCGTAGGACGTTCGGTTATTCCGCCATGGTTTTCAATCGGTTCTTCGGTTTTGTTGTCGTCGGTGACAAACTCATTGACACCACCCAAAGCTATCGTTCGGCCTTTGGGATTATGCGAAACGTTGGTAGAATTATTATTCTCATTGAGGACAACACCTACGTCCACAATCGTCGAATTGCCGGGTTTTTCTTTGAACGTTCCAAGATCATTCGATTCGTGAATTACGGTACTGTCGGTAGTCGTAACAACCGATACGTTCACAACCGGTCCAAGGTTCTTAACTTCCTTTCTCTTCTCGTCATCCACAACCTCAATGATCCGCAATATCTTCGGCAATGTCGAGTTTCTCACGACTTCGACCTGAGCCTTCGGTCCATTCACTTCCTCCACCTCGTCCGCAACGTCCGAACCGGAAGCTATTACGTTCGTTGCGTTCTCAAGAATGCTCTTCGATCCGTTCGCATCTTCACCGATTTCCGATGCGTCGTTAACATCTTTTACGAACTTTTTGTCGGGGTAATTCACGTTTGTATCGTTAACGAGGGAGATACCGATTTTACGGCCTTTTGCCTTTGGATCGTCATCCGCTGGATCTTTAGTTTTGTGTTTCGTAATCGTCGGGGTTGCGTTATTTTCGTCGGGATTTATTTTCGACGTTTTCGTCGTTGGCTCGCGATCGTCTTCTTCCAAAAGATCGTCGATTTCTCCGTTATCGTCGTTCTCACCGAATTCCGGGGAATCGCCGTTAGTCGCGGATTTCTCGTCTTTTCTGGGGTCTTTCGCGAGCGTTCCTTTGACCTTTAAACTCTCGCTCTTTCCGTCCGAGAGATTATGATCGTTTTGAGAGCTAATTGACTCGATCGGCAATCCAGCCGACGATTTATCGTCGATTCTATCCTCGACATTGAACAATCGAACGTCGTCGACGTCCTTCAAGGTCGTGGAAGGCGAGTCGACAATCGATTGGACTTTACGTAACGGCGCGACGCTTCCGGATGGATTATCGGTGATTGGTTCCGAATGGACAGATGGCGCAGCTTCGTTCGAGATCGTCGAGCGCTGCGAGCTGGCGGTTCCGACGACCAGCAACATCGTTATCGTACCTGCGAACAATTAAAAAATTGAAATAATCGACGATCACGGGAATACGCGAAAATTTTGTGGTAATTTTTGGAAAAGGAATCTGAAGATGTCTGTACGATAGGCGGACGTAATGTAGGCGAGATTTTTTCTGCAGACACACGATCTCAAAGTACTTCGCTGCTTGTGAAAATTTGTTATGTAAAAAAAGATTTTATAATCGATTGGGGATTGATTTAACACTTCCGACAAACAGGAAAGTTTTCTGTTGCATAACACAAAAATAAAGGCATTTTTTTACTTCAGCGATTCTATGATAAACCATCTGAAATTCTAAATTTTCCAGCGTTTCAGTTGTCTCTAATATGTTTGTTTTGATAAAAAAAAACGAATTTTCCGTGTAAAATTAAGAAATGTCCTATAGACTGATAAACAAAACCGCGAAAAATATTTCAACGAGTGCAAACTAAGTGAAACTAAATATTCGAAATACATCCAATTCCATCCATTGTAAACGCTGGACTCGACAGGGATGGCAAAAAGCATGACGTAGTTTTTTTATTTTTTATTATCTCGAATAGACTGAATTTCCGCCTATCACCTGTTTAGATGTCTCGTTCGGAGACTCTCGTTACAAAAAACTCGTGACATATATGTGGCATTAATGCGCGCGAGTTTTAAACCGGTTTTCCCTCGGGGAAATACCCGTGAGAGGCGCGTTGGTTTTCCGATGGAGCATCTTTGCTTGTTGAGGTACGTGCACAGATACATGCTTCGATAATGAATATAAAAAAGACTGGCCTCGGTTATTACGCGGTGTTATCGCGCGAGTACGAGTACGTGCGATTTCTCGAATCCTTTGTTCTCAGGCTATATAATAACGTGACTTAACGGCCGGTGATGAACGAGTCAAGTTCGAGGAGAAAAAATAATTGCGCGAGTCTTCGATTGTCTGTTGATAGTTGGGTGGTCAAAAGCAGAAAAAAATACAGAGGAAGAATGAAAGTTAAATACCTGAGTAAATACATAAATAAATAAATAAACAAATAAATAAATCAATGAATAAATAAATAAACAAATAAATGAATAAATAAATAAATTGATAATTAAATGAATAAATTAATTAATTGGTAAATAAATGAATGAATTAATTAATTAATCAATAAACGAATAAATAAATGCATAAACTGTCCTGTCAGGCGAGAATTAGTCCGAATAGTTCTCCAATTAGCTTGCATCCTCAAAATTGAGGATATACTATACCATTATAGCGATAAAAATGTTATCTTCGTTGATTCATGAAAATGTAAAAAATAATGTTCACCCAGAAAATTCTACAATCGTTTATACAATCTCTTATTTTTCACGAGCGATGTTGATGTAATATAAAAATTCTGGGTACGTCGTTTTGAAATATCGTGCATGAGCGAATAATTGGAATAATATGATAAAAATGACAAATTACCTTTCCATAGTCTTGTGGTTGAGTGTCTCGTTGTGCTACCCGTCATCTCAGCATCCGTAGGACCGCTCGATTAAATCTGAAAACAGATAAGCGAGGCTCGTTTATAACAGCGACTGTTCCGATGGTCAATGCAGATACTGATATTATACATTGTGACGAATATGGATGAGTGATAGAATAAAGATTCGTTGCCAAATAAGGCCGAAGGCTGATCAAGATGATGACGATGATGATGATAATGATGATGGCTCCAATGGCGAGATCACGCTACGCCGGCGAAGGCGGTCATCGCTGATCGTCCAAGGACTGTCAATTAGATTACCACAAGTTGCGCCTCACATGTACGTATATGTGTATATGTACACGAACATGAATGCATGAATGGTGCTCCGGGTGCTAGACTCATTGAATGAGAGGTCGAGTACGATCTCCGGGTTCAAGCTATAGTACATAGCTATATATATGTATGGGGTATTCTCACCCAAATTACCATTTTGAAATCCTATCCTTTAATGTGGTCGAGGATTTTTTCTTAGTATGTTTTAGATCCTACGACGTCACTAATTTAATTTTTTTTTTTTTTGGATTCTGCCGTTTCTTCATCCCACTCTATTTTTTTCGTCATTAAGAGGTAAATTTATTAAAGATTCTTTATTAAGAGGTAATTTATCGAGAGGTTTTCTTCGTTAAGGGTAACGCAATAGAAGTCAGCTCTTCAGAAAAAGTGAGGTATTTCAATCTGGTGATTTGGAACGGAACTCCCCATATACATATGCACGTATATGTATGTATAAGTCTCTGTATGAGCATACTGAGTGTACTAAAGTGTGCCTCCGATTGCACGCTCCGGATTAAAGCAGAGCCAACGTGCACTCGATTATAATTTGTTTTTTTGGCTACACTCAAGCTCGTAATCAAATGCTGTATTTATTCTTCAAAACTTCATTCAACGCTTAATCATTGCGAAATGAATATTTATAAAGTGTTTTCGTCTTTCTACAAAATTTCCGGATTGATAAAAAAAATATACGACAAATCTGCAATAAGTATTACAAATATTATCGAATCAATTTTTAGCGTTGAGGTTTATTTCAATGTTGAAGGTATCAACTTTTTTGTTACGATCCAAATTTGGATTCAAGTTCTTCCATTTTTTCCGCCATCGACATAATTATTTCACGTCTTTTTTGCTGGAAAATGAACACGATGCAAAATAAATGGCCCGCGTATTCAAACAACTATCGCACACCTTAATAATCACAAGAAAGCTTCGCATTGTCACGAGATTTCGACCAAAGCAAATCGTTCTTTCTTTCCAGGATAATAATTCAAATTTGTTCTGTAAAATAATATTTCGCGTACAAAAAATTCAATTCATTTCTAAAATGTTTATAATTATTCTTGTGAAGTATTAGAAGCAACACCAATGGTGGAATCAACGCGATGGACGATCTCATTCATCAGAAAGGCACTCCGGTTCGTTCGGTGACTCGCGTCACGAATGGAACGAAACGATCCACCATATAGCTCGGCACTCAGTTGCCACTACTGATAGAGCAATTCAATCGTGCGATTCGCGAAGCTTCGACGCGAGAAATTCGAGTTGTATAACTCTCGGTGACATCGCTCGAGGCAAAACATTTTGCCAACGGTGACGGTGCAGCATCCACTCAAGCGCGAGAACAATATCTCGGACGTATCGTGGATCAATTTTACGACGAGCAAACTTCAATACCGAGAAACGCCCATCAGCGAGATATGAGATGTATTTGGTTCTGGTTTTACTCTCGTGTAATCATTGATTTGTCGCAATCGCGTCGAAGCTCGTGCAATCGTTCGTTGCGAAGAGCCGGCGTGGTGACAATTTTCGTATGGAATTATTGACTGCATGGGGTTGACAATGGCGGTTCGAGTTGGATAAATACAGGAGGAGGGAGAGAGGGAAATTAAACGTTGGGCTTATCGTGAAAATCAAGTTTTGTGTATAATAAATATTTGATGAAATTCTTATTTGCCGGCTTCTTTTTTTCGTGTTCCGGTTTCCAGGAAAATTCGAGTACATAAATTTTAATAAACTTTGATATTCTCGGAAAAATAGTAAATATTTTCGTGCCACTCTCAACGGAGGCTTAAAATTTCTGTAATCGAACAAGGAATTAAACATTTTTTTCTCTTAAGATCAGATATCTGCGTTTGGAATTTTGTTCAACGAAATCCCGAAAAATATCATTGCTGAAAATGAAATGGCGCAAAAAATCTAAGAAAATCGTGACATGCTTTTCTTCCTAAATACTCCGACGCAAACATTTTTTTAATCTAAATTGAGAATCTGCCGCGTTTCGGTTGGTTCATTAACCGTGGAATGCCTCATATATCTATATATTGTCTCGTTTCCGTCCGTCACCAAAGTCCACAACGTCAACCTTTATTCTCCGTCGCCACAACCCCGGGGCGGATGTTTGAGGTTTTCTCTGGGAAAATATGTTCACTCTGTCTCGGCCAGTGCTCTTACGGCCTCAATCTGACCAACGGATATTGAGGGTTGAAAATATTTGTTCCTTTTCTCATTGCTTTACTTCGTCGTTGAGTCCATCGGGCTTCTTGGCATCTCCGTTTCTCCACTTTCGTTTAATTGCACCACGAAATACGAGATAGAGTCACGAATTTCGACAAGTTTTTGGGATGTATGTTTTTCTCTGTTTTTTTTTTAGAATTGAATAAGAAACAAATTTATCTTGGAATAAAATTTATTTGATTTTTGTCATTTAAGATTAATTTGAAATCATCTTTACCTCAAACATTGCAACACTAAAACAGTAAAAAACTAAAAATAATTGTCATTGTCCAAAAAATTATAAATATTCAAGACAAAAAAGATACAAACAATAATTGCAAGACGAGAGTTATTTTCTTATTTACTTACAATAAGACTTACAATTAGTTGTGAAAGAATTGTCATTGTCCCCAATCAAAATATAGGCCCATATAAACCCGCCTTTAATGAGACCTCTTATCGAAAAAACCCGATACCAATATTTAACCAGTCCTCGGGTGTCATATTCGACATTTCAGCGCCCTAACGGCGCAGTCGATCAAGATCCGAGCAATAGTGCAGAAAGACGATCCAAGACACGTTGTATCAGGACCAAAGCTGTGCGGAACTAAGTCACGTGACAATAGCGGAAGAAGCATTAGCTCTCGGGAGACAGCTGCCAGCTGTCGTGTTTATCGAGCATGATGCTCGTTGTACTCGGAAAGCCCCATAATGCTCCACTGACTTGCCACATCATAACGCTCCACTGACTCGCTTGCTTCAGACAACCTGTGCGAACGTCGCAACCGACGTGAAATTCGCGTTGTCTCGCCGAAGCCATACCGTCACGACCAGACGCAACACCGTTAGGCTGCCTCGAACGGAAGCAGCGACGCAGTCTTCAGGATAACATCTCCGAGCATAATGACATAACGGCTGTGCGTGGAACGATGACGTTGGGATCCATGCAAATATATGTGTTTTTGGTTTGGAGGCAAAGCCGAATAAGTTCATTCTTGTCGAAGAATTATTATATATGAAGTAAGATTGTTGTTATTTAGACTGTAATCGAGGTTTTGAGACACGGCGAGGCCGACAATTGCCAATTGTATAAAGTCATACGGTAAAGAAAGATATAGAATTAAGAACTAAACAACATTGGAAAGAACAAAATAAGTATTAAAAAAAATTTTTTTTACAACGTCGGAAAATGGAAAATGGAACAGTAAACATCGAATCAATATTTCTACCGAGGTTTGATTGGAAAAATCAACGATGATTCTTAGATACCCGGAATTCAATCAAGCCTGCGACGATCCAGCGGCGAAACTTGTGCACGAAATTACACTATCGCAAATTTTGTAACGACGTGGGTGTCGATAGCTCGAGAGATCGGTATATCGGACACGTTATTACCAATAACCGACCGGAAGGACGTCGAGTGATTGATTTTCGGTCATTTCGCGATGTCCGATAGCATATTAGCTTTTACAGTCATGCAGGTACACTACCGTCCAAAAGTATCAGGACGCCAAGTCCTGTACAACTTTCGGGATAACTCGAAAATCTGTCAAAATTTCCACCACTTTTTGGGGTTGAATTGAAGGTAAAGTTTCATAAATTCCGTTCTAAAAATTCCAAACTCCTGAAAAAAATTCCCTGGCTCCAACTACGATTTGAAATCGAGGTAGAAAATTTGGAAACAAGTCTATTCTTTTTTTTTCTATTTTTCTTCACCTTCTTCTCGGTGCTCGGTAATATAAATATTACAAAATAAATATCAATGAATTCAAAATTCCACCAGCTTCCCATCGAGTCTTTAAAAAAGTTCCTGGCTCTGTTTCTCGCGAAGTTATCGACGTTCAAAGCCCGAAGTATCTTTTGCAAGTATGCCGAATCACTATCCCAAATACTTTCGGACGTTAGTGTACATAACCATATACAACGCCGTTATGGAACCCAGAGTGCGAGTCAACAGATGACTGATATGCGCGTTCTGGCATCGATCAAGCTCCGGTCACTCCTGGACCCATCGTGTATCGAGAACGTGTCGCTGTATCGCGGCTTCGTCATCGCTAACCGTCGAGACACAGACTCCATTTAGACAGCCCCTCGCTGTTTGTGTACATTTCGACCAGCCAATGGTTTTGATTTTTGTGATTTTCCATCTCTCGCGACATCGACGGTCGCAGCCGTGCCGATTCGAAACATTTATTTCCGCAGCTTTTCAATTCGATTTATTGACCTGTCGAAACATCGAACATTCGGAACATCGATCGGTAAACGTCGCGACATCGGGCATTGCATTGCCGGCACAGCCGGAAGTTCGGTGCGGAAGCGGTTCCGGAAATTCGCTCCAAAAAGTATTGGCACGGTACACACGACTCGCAATTCACTCGTAGGCATTCGAGTGCTGCAGTGCGTCCGAGGTTCGACGCAACGAGCTCGCCTCCGCACGTACACGTTCGTACACAACACGTTGCACTCGTTTCCAGCTTACCGGAAATTTCTCTCGCTACTTCGTTAATTAAATCCGCCTGGAAATGAAAATTTTCCTCGCCGGTGATATAAATCACGGATATATGAAATAACTGATACGCGCCTGTATACGAGGTATTCCACGGATAACGCGCTTGCCGAAACCCGACAGGATATCCATTTGGATGGAAAATCTTTCACTCGTTGCATTTGATGCAAAAAACATGCAACGATTTTTTAAATATTTTTTTCGTCAATTTTTTCCAGCGATGATTTTTTTTTCAATTTCGGTGGAAAAAGTTTCTGACGAAAATCTCGGTCCGGAGATATTTATATTTGAAATATCTTTCAACGAAATTGCGAAAAACACATCGCTAAAAGAACGGTCACATGCTTTTCGTTCTCAAGTACTTTGAGGCAAATATTTTTCATCCAAATCGAAAACAGCCAAGTTTTAGTTGGTCCGTTATCCGTGGAATATCTCATACACATATATGCCATACACAGTTTTCACTGTTTGAAATATTCCACTTCCGTGGATTAATTAATTGGAAAATAAAATTAGAAAAAAAAAATACGGAAACGAAACAGAAAATGCGATATAATAGGCTTGTTCGACCGGTCAGGGTCGCGAGTAGTCGATGCCAATTAATTCCGGCAAACGAAGGGATCTGTTCCCGGCGCGGCGCTTGTTAATTAGCTGTCGATAATTCACACTCGTGTACAATTTTCTGAAAGCCTCCGGCGGTTTCCGACAAATGCATTCGTTCGATGCCATTAAATATATAATAATAATAATGTAGTATAATGAAAAGAGAGAGAGAGAGAGAGAGAGGGAGAGAGAGAGAGAGAGAGAGAGAAAGATTACGAGCGAGCGTGCTCGCGCTCGAGCGAGGATCTTGTTAGGTTGTTAAGGGCATCCAACAGAAAACGCACGCGCATGGGGAGAAGGAGAAGCGCAGATAAGAAATGGCATCTCGACAGCGTGGATGTCGAATGTTTATTTTAATGGAATAAATATATCTTTCGATCGTTTACAATTATTTTGGAGTTTGATTTAAACGCGTTCGCCACGGCATAGTTACAAAAATAAAATATTATGCTACAATAATAATAATAATAATAAATAGAAAAAAATGGAGTGTGCTTCTGCGTCAAAAAAAATCGACAGATCGCATTGTCGTGAAGCTCAAACAAATCGCTCTCTCGTTGACCAATCATCGACGAGCCGCGGAGAAGGGTTAAAGGGCGGCAAGGGTGGTGGGTGGTTCGTGCCGTTGACAGAAATAAGAGAATATCGAGTGTGCTGGATCGAACAGCCAGGAGAGATTGTGCCGGTGGCGTCAACGACACGTCGAGCACGAATCGTCTCAGTCAGCACTTCAGACAGTACGTCGATCTCAGCGAGAAAAGGGAATTTCTTTCCGACTCGCTTATTGCGTCGTTTTCGAAATCATTCGTGATTCTCGAATGCCATCATCGCTATTCGTGTGTTAGAAATTCCACGAGAACTCGAATTTCTATAATTTACGCTGGTTCTCGTTAAGCAAAAAAGGATTTTGCTTTGGAGGCAGCGTTGGAAACATTAGGACGTCGCTGATTGGCCCAACGCGTCTACCTCGACTTGCTTCTCGTGGATCGACACGCTCTACATAGTCGGGACCGCAAAAGTAGCATAAGTAGAATATACATTTGAAAATAATAATAATAGTAATAATAATAATAAATGAAGGTATTATTCAATCATAAAAAAAAAGATTAAATACATCAATAAATGAATAAAGAATGAATGGTAATAAATAATTGTTTTTCTCAATAAATCCACGAATAATACATTTTAAAGAACATATATATTACATTTCTGCCCAAAAACAACTATTTTAAACAATTTTTTCTCCCAGAGAAATAGCATTCGGAATCGAATTATGGGTTTAAAATATTTTGTTGGTACCAATTTTTACAACTGATTCAAATCACACATTTGAATAATATTTATACCAACCGTGATACTCGGATAAAATTGTCTGACTAGATATACGCTCGACCTCGTGACTTAAACATGTTGTTGTCGTCGTGCATGTGCCGGCAATCAGATGCCCAGTGAGAGGCTCGATCTGCCACGAAATCAAAGCTCTTCGTGTTTCCCCGCCCCCCACGTCTATAGTTACACACGGGACCCATTATTCCATGAAGCTACCGAGGTTCCTCCGTCTCTCCTTTTGCTCGTCTCATCAACTACACACACATACACACTGTACACGTTGTGTACGGCGCGTGGAGAGTTTGAGTACGGCAAAGGCCGCGTGCATCAGTGAATACGGACTCGGCCCGTGCTGTCCGCTTACTCTTGATCGTCGCGAGAGCTTCAATGCTCAATAGGGAGTATAGAGAATATACCTCTGTATATATGAATATATTAGGGTGAATACTAAACAAAACATCATATGAAACTGACTCAGTGGGATCATAGATCGATCTTTCGATTTTTTTTCATGAAATATAATTAAATAATTGATTGTCTATCGAAAATAATCGAAAAATCGTTTTTTTGCAAGGTGGATTTGATTTGGTTTTTTATTTTTTATTTTTAGATACGAAATCACTATCATATATTTGAACTTCGGAAAAAACTCAAAGTTCTTTGAACTTTCAAAAATATTTACGTATATATTAGGAAGACGAGCGGCTTTTTACTATAATAAAAAAACCACATCTTCGACAAAGCATTTGGGGGAAAAATGTCATCTTTTACAAAATCGGCGCCTGAGCACCCCTTAAAAAATAGTAGGTTGGGTGGAAGGAATGAGGGAGGGGGGGGGAGGGTCTGAAAAAAAATCAGTGAGGTCGTTGGATCCAAAAGACACAAAAAAAATCATCGACCACATCGGAGGATAGAAGGGTTTCAATCAGGCGATTCGGCGCGTTTCGCCCCATGTATATGAGGAGAAGCAGGAAGGGTAGAAGATAGGTAGCGAAATACACACACCGAAGTATCCGAAGGGGCCAATTATCCAATGACGAGGGATGGGTTGCAGAGTGCAACGCGCGCCGGCCTTGCGTAGCCTTTAGGCGAACAATGACGTCTCATTACCCGCACTCTCGAGCACCTCAAGAGCCCCCGCTCCTTTCCTTCCGATCCCCGTATAACACATGGATAATATATATCTTCAAGTTGCTCCATTGCTCAAGTCCTCTTGGAAATATACGGACAAACTGCGAGACTCGGGACAAGATTTATTTCATATTGACTCATCGGAATAAAAAAACAAGAAAACAATTTATTTTATGCCAAAGATTTTGTTACGATGGATTTTTTTTTATTTTCAAAAATTTCATATATATGTACATGTACAGACCGTTTGCATATTATAAATAAAATTCAATATTTCTTCAAAAAACTATTTATAATATGCAAACGGTGATGGATATTCAATTCAGTTAACATCGATCGAAGAACCTTGATTTTTAGGGAAACTTCAATTTTTCAACTTTTATTGAATTAGTCGTCCACGATATTTTCTTCACGAGAAAATAAAAATTGATCAACGTACTTTTTCGTTATCCAGGCTTCGTAGATGACGTGACGAAACGATAAAGAAAAAAACGTTCAAGATTCTACCTCGCATCCTATTTATAAATGTTATCAAATATTTATTTATTAATATATTTGTCATAATATTCCGAGCCACTGAACAATTCATGGGGAGGATTATCGAAGCGGCAATTTCAATCGTATAAAACGGTGGGCGCTGGAACGCTGCATCAATTCTCGTAAAAGCATCGAACGGACGAAAATCCTGCAGCAATATCGCACTGCGGGGAACAGTTACGACGATAAACGACGGGGAAAGCGAATACCATGGATAAAAAAAAATTTCACGGTCTGTGGCATAGCTATGTGGATGTATATGGAGCATTCCACGTGAAAACGCACGGTCAGAACTCCGATCTCCGCGCCGATTCAGTTCATTATTTTTGTTGGGTTTCATTAGACCCTAAAAATACCCCTGATTTCGTTCAGAATTTCAGGATCGCCCTGAAATGGAAGAAAAAAAAATAAAACTACCCTCGAGTAAGAGTGAAAGCGCGTTTCGGAATGATAAAAAATTCTGATTTTCAGTTATAAGTTTAGTAGGTAAAACATGAAGGTTCCCAAAATTTCTGAGTTATTGCTACTTTTTTTTATCATAAAAAATATGGATTTCGAAAATGTTTTCTTTGGTCTTGTTTACGACTATTTCTCCCTCATCAATGACGAAAACATCATTACATCATAAATTACATCATGAATTACATCGGTAATATTCGGGTATTTTGTTGTTGAAGAATCCAAAATAGACATATTGCTAAACATTCTCAGTCAAATGATAGCCAAGGAAAAATCGTGAACCAAATCGGTGGGGGTCAGGGTTTTAACCGTTCGATTTGACGCTACATGCCCCATACATATCTATGTATATATGAATAATTCTTTTTTTCCCCGAACACAATGCTCGGGCGTGAATTCACTGCTCATTCACGTCGATGTAATTTCTGGTTTCCACTTTCGAACGTTCGGGCTCGTCGATTTGTATGCAGCGAGACGATGTAACTACGCATTGTGGCTGCTGTATCGGATTATATTCTCGACAGGAGGGACGAAATTCGGGACACCGAAAGCCGTGCGTGCGCCGAATGCCATTCGCACCGTAAAATTTGATGGAAAATTTCGTTTGGTGACGAAAAAGGAGGAAAAAAAACGATTTTCTATCAAAAGGATTTGGGAAAAACGATTTTCTATCAAAAGAGTTCGGAAAAATAAAATAATCTAAGTCAGGGATGCCCAACCACGATTCGCCGCGCGTCTCCTAACTTGCTTTTCTTCCCTTTCTCTGCGGTCGCCATACAGCCGAGCGGAGCCGATCCCCTACCAGTGCGACGCGTCTACCGCGCGCTAGCCTTACGGTGGGTAAGAGAGGGGATTGACGAGTTGACAGGTTTTTGCTCAGTGCTCAGGGGTTGGACTACGCTGATCTAAGTAATGTTCGTACCTCTCTGTTCACGTACTGTGCTGATGATAAACACACAATTCGTCCACAAACACCGATTCAATTGGACTACGTGGCGATAGAAATATGTTCGAATTCGCCGGGCCATAACGTTTTTAACACACATTTGATTATAAGTAATTTTTTTAATATTTCCATTGAAACTCTTATTCTCGTTTTTATTGAATTGCAATTTTGTTAAAAGAATAAAACGAAAGTTAGAATTTTCCTTTCATTCTTATTTCCATTGAATTGAAATTTTATTAGAAGAATAAAACGAAAATTAGAATTTTCCTTTGATTCTTATTTCCATTGAATTGAAATTTTTTGGAGATCGGAGGTTGATGTAACAAAATTGGGGGAATCTTATCCACGCCTTAACACGAGATTTTGGTGTACGCCGTTAACGAGTCAATTTTAATCGAACGAATTGTATGATCGAGACATCATCGCGTCGAAGTGTCCGACGGTTGACTCCAGACGTATTTCATTATCGCTCAAGGCTCGAAGATCGGCGAGCTCCCTGCTTCTTCGGTTTTCTTATCTTATCACAGCGGTAGTCGTGACGTTTGTACACCCGGTAGTTAAATCACATTTAACCGTGGCCCGACGCAGGTAATAACGTAATGGAGACGCGAAAAACCAATCGCAGGTGTGGCAATAACAGTCGTGATAACAGTGAGGGTATGGATGCCTCGCCGGATGATCGAACACCGACGAAGATTTGTGCAGTGATATTTCGATTTCGTTCAGTAGTTTTCTCAGTTTCGCACGATTGCTTATTATAATTCAAATTACATTTTTCATTCGCCAAAGAGACTAAGATAAGTCGATTAAAAAAACAAAACAATCTTTTTTTTAAGGGCAGTACACCAGCATTGGTTCACAAGAGAAGGAAATAAAGAAAATTAGTTTTCAAGTTCATATATTTCTATTTTGTTTGGTTCTTTTGTATGTGTGAGATTTACATTTTTTAAATGTATCGATCATCTAAAATTTTTTAAATTTCATCACGAAATATTTCAGATTGTAAAATGGAGGACGAGAGAAGGAAATAAAGAACACAAGTTTCATAATTCTTACATTTCTGCTGTGATTGGTTTTTTTCCCGTATTAAGATCATTTATTCATTCTCAGCCTATGTGTTTTCTTACGAATGCCGTAACATGGATCAATGGGTGGATAGTACGTTCCCGATCTTGAAATTATATTAAAATACTCGCAATAAACTCGAGCGAAGCCCGTGGGATTTTTGCTGACTAAACCATTCACATTTTTTTGTATTATCTAATTAATTTTTTGCTAAGAAAAAAAAATGTGGTAACCCGAAAGGCCTGAAGAGAGCTGCGATAACGTAACATTGAATACAGGTATTCACACGTGAGAAGAAAAAAAAAGAAAATAAGTTTCCCTTTCGTTGCCTGAAACGTCGAGATAGGCTCGATTAATGTGCCTGCGAGCAGAAACTAGGGAAAGGGGCCAATCTCTGTCTCCCTCCAACCCTAACCCCTCCCTCTCTGTCTCTCCTTCCTCCTAGCCCGTATTCTCAACTGCAGACATGTACTCTTTGCCTCTGCACTCTCTCAAGCCCTGGCTATTGCAATACTGCATTTTTTTATCGTGTCTGAAAAGAAGCAAACGTGTGTGAGTCGCTTCCCACAGAATTGCGATGGGAAGGTCTCAATCTCACTTTTCTCTTCACCCTCGCTTTTACATATCTACATCTACGTCTCCTTCATTCTCAATGTATGGAAGTGCACCGCGTACACACTTGCCCATTATTTCGACGTCGACCTTTCCGCCATTCTCCCTTTTTGATTGCACATTTCGTCATGAGTATGCATATTGTATTGGGGTAGTTGTTATTTGGGTCATTTTCGAATATTCATTGCGACGACTTTGAAGTCTATTTAACAAAAAATGAGAAGAATTCGAGGTTTATTTTGAACCTTCTGATGTAATTCTAATTATCCCCCCCAACTAGGTTGTGTTCCCTATTTAAAATACCTGCAATTTCTTTACCTTTTGGTTATTACGTTGGCGGAACAAAATTTTATTACAACGAAACAGTCGGACTATGTTTTTATAAATAATAATAATACTCACGTCGACGCGACTCAAGGGTTGAGATTGTTCCAAACAAAGCAACGAACAAAAACGTTGCCGTTTCATTCGTCCGACGCTGTAATAATCGCTCGAAGAACGGAGATGTGAAAACAGCTTCAAGAGCGGAGCACTGGGGAAAAATATTGGCGCAAGAAATTCTCAACGATTTCGAGGCGCCAGCGCGATTTTCTATGTGCATAAACATTTACCCGGAGGAGTTTGAAGACGTTCGGGTTGCAGATTCTCGTTTACTTTGAGAATTCCAGAGCCCCACCGAGAGGCAGACTCGACGGAGCGCTCGATTCGATATTGTCGGTTTGATTGCTCTCGAAAGGTTCACGTAACCAAAGTGAAAACCGTATTATTGGAAACGGCGAGAGAAAAGAGGCAGAGTTAGCGAGTGTACGAGGCTCTCCTCGTCTTCTCGTGATGTTATACGTATATCTCGTACACCGTAAATCCGCTTTGAGAGCCCGGCGTTGGTTTAAAGCTAGTTATGTGTACATACTATATATAATATATAGATATATCGGAACCATCCAAGGAGGCAGCTTTGCCGCTTCTATCAGCGCAAGAAAAGCGAAAGTACTTCCGGGCAAGCTGACTGTGCCGATCGTAAACCGATATACACTCGAAACTGTACGACGCGGAGTAAATACGGATGGACGGTCTACATCTAGATTGTACGAGGACTTCGTGCTCGCGCAGATTTTTGCAAAAGGATTCAATCGGGAAGTCTCGCAGCTGGATTTATCTTTCGTTCTCTCTGTTTCTCTCTTGTTCGCTTGGTACTTATAATTACCACTCGATTACTACATGATTTGGTATGCGGCTCATCTGCTTGTCCAAATTTTAGTTTTATTTTCATTTTTTTGTTTCAAATTTTGGTTAGATCGGTCGGAGAAATCGATTGATCAATTTGACACTCTCTCTTTCTCTCTCTCTCTCTCTCTCTCTCTCTCTCTCTCGCCCTACGACTTATAATTGACAGAGAAACTTCGACTCAATTACCACATAATTCGTCATTTTGCGCATCTGCTTACCTCGATTTAACTCTTAAAAATTTTCTTGTTTGTTTCAATTTTCCAACTTCGGCTAGTGCCACCTTCAAGTCATTCTCATTGCCACCATCATTATTTCAAGCTCTTCCATACTTACATCGCCTCGTAACTACTCACTAGCGAGCTAATTACCGTATAATTTCTACCATTGTAAGTATCGTTACGTTGTCTTAACGTCTGATTAGCGCATAATAAAGAATCAATCAATCATCTCTCCCCCCCCCTCTCGTTCTCTCTCTCTCTTTCTCTCCCGCTCACCCGACCTATTGTTACGTCGTACGTAACGCAGAAGATTCGTATTACGAACGACCGGAACAGAGGTCGAAGCATTACACGGCATTTATATCAACACCGTGGTTTATGCAAACCGACGGTTTTGCTCTTTGGATTATAGCAGATTATAGGAGAGCGGGAGTAAGGTGAAGGATAATACACCGGTAACGTGGGTGCAGGAGAGCCGACAGTCTCTTGACCTGACATTTGCTACGAGCCACCAGAACGACGTTGAGTTACGTAACGTTCAATGTAATTGTATTCCAACGTGCTCTTCTCGCTCGAGCAGGTGAGTCCCGCGGTGCATATGCATTCGTTGATAGCACTGCTAAGACGCTGATGCCGCGTTTTCAACTCCGAGGCCTCGAAGAACATTCGGAGATGGATAGAATGGACATTCTCACTCATTCCGAAAAAGCGTTATATTTAATTTTTTTATAAATCATCCTTCGTACAATGGTTCTTGTAATTTTGATTGAATGCACTAATTATAAGCTATATTGTGAGTTTTTTTTTAAATTTTTTACATCGACATTGGGAAGACATTGGGAGATGGGAAAGGGGAACTCCGATAACGACTTTGAACGGAAATATCTTGTGACTGAAGGGTTTAAATGGAAAGGTCTTACAACATTATTTTTTGCATTTGAGAAGACCTATTCAAAAATACCCCACTTGAGGGGGTGAGTGAGAAATATATTCCACGTACACTTTTTAATATCTGCAAAGGGGGTCGAAAAATGTTTTTTTTTTTCAAAAATCTTAATACTCATGTTTTCGGGTTAGCAAGGTAGCTAAATGATAAAATAGGAGGACTGAAATCTTAAGAAATCTTAAGGTTGCGTAGACTGCTACGGAATATTAATAATGAAATTTCCAGCCCGATTTATCGATCGATTGAATGAGATCGAATTAGATAGTTAGATATTTGAATGAAATAGAAGGAATTCGATAAAATAGAACATTCAGTTACGTAAAACGTATCATCGAGCAAGGACAATAGCACTTGCTTGACATTTTTTTATTTTCCATTTTTAAATTGTATTTCAAAGATACATTACCGCGTGACGAAAAAATTAAAATCCCGTCCTTCGGTTTTATGACTCACTAGAAGGTTATCGTCCTCTCTGTGTAAAAAAACAAACAGGTGGAAAGATAAATGTGAGTCATTGCTTTATTTTTCGGTCCGCGAAGGCTGGAACGAGTACTTTGACCATGGCACGACCAAATCTTTGCTCGTGACATTATTTTCACTTTTTTTTCATTAGCATTTTTTCTTTATCCTCGTTCTTGTATCAGTTCTGAACTTGGTTTCGACGACGAAAATTATTTTCAAGAGAAAATTTCCCAAGAAAATCGCGTATGAAAATGTGTTATACGGTATGTCATATTCTAAGTCCACAACAAAGGTTAAACTGAGCTATCTAAACATTAACGTGGCTTACCTCAATCGCGATTGGATATATAAAAAATTAACAGCGAGAATGAGCCAATAATAATAATGCAGTTGACCCGAGTTATCTCGTTCGAATAAAATATCATTATCCAACAGAACGCAACTCGGTCCTGTCGCATCGAACCATTGACTCAAGTTTACCGCAAATTTCGCCATATTTGATCCAATCGAAGGCCGTGCCAACTGAATCCAATGGACTCGAATGTAAAACAGTTCGCTCGTGCCAAATAGTTTTACTCTCAGTCGAAGATTACAATAGTAGTTGGGGGCGGTCAGTCACGAAGGCCACGAATAACTTGACATATGCGGCATACGTACGTATCAACCGTGAAACGTGAGTGACGAGAAACGTCAACGTGCACGTATTTGCCTATCAATTGAACGGTATACAGTTTCACACGCTATAAGCATATTCATAAGCGGCAAAGGTTTCTCGCCGGGGGAGGGGAGGGGTTGGGTGGAGGCCCGGAGCGTTGAGTTTGACCCTCGGCGAGGGGCTCGCAAAGGCTCTCATGTTCTCTTCGCATATCTTCACGTACTACGTACAGGATAATTACGATTGCGGGTCACGTAATAACTGTCGAGTAAAAATCTTCCTCGCTGTGGCTTCTACGTGATCTTCTGGAGTCTTCTTCTTTTCCTTGAGTCGTCTTCTTGTTCATTAGATTTTAAGGTTATTTGGGTTATTTGTCAAGTACCGACAAACACTGTTGCAAGGACAAGACAAGACGACGACGAATAATATTTTCTTTGAGTATATTTTTTAAATTGTTAAACTAATATTGATTGTAGAAATTTTAATCCTGGACGAATCGTCCAGGGGCCGAATTTTTCTCGGGCCGGATTCTTTCCGTTTTCCTGAGAAAATGTCTCTCATTTTTTCTTCTCTTTGAACGAGTTTTATCTTTAACGTTTTAACTTTAATGAAAAGAATTGCAATATAACAAATATTTGTCGTCATCGAAGAACGAGGAGAATGTTTTCTATGGAAGTCTTTTTCTGAACAATGGAGAAGGTTACATATAGGTTAAACAAACGAGGGACATTTGGCCCTTGGAGGACCCGTTTAAGGCAAACAAAAAAAAGAAAATGGGAGGGACCGTCTAGAGTCAACCCTCACGGAAATAACGCAATCAAGATCCTGGGTAAGGTTAAAATTAATGGGTTGTGGAGTGTTTACATAACCTCAAAGACCCTTCAGAACTATTATATGTGGGAACAATCGATATTTTCGTGAATAAGAGGGTATCAGGAAAAAATGGCCGACTGAAAAAAAGGCCAGAGGAAAAAAACGGAAAATAGTACAGACATCTTTTTTCTCAGAGGAATAACCTATATCTGAATCACCGCTCGAAACTACTTTCAAGCATCTTACACGTAGGTCGTCCACCAAGCACTCAAAGCCTAGAAACTAGTAAGCCCATTTTTTCTCAGAGAAATAAGTTAAATCTGGATCATTGCTCGAAACTTTTCATACATACTTTTCGCAGCATCTCATACATACTTTTTCTGAGCACCACACAACGCCTCAAAAATAGTTAAGTCATTTTATTCCATTTTTTTTCTTTCATTTTGTTATCAATCACCACTCGGTTTTATAACAACAACAAAATTTTGAATCCATGTATCATCACCGCACTCGACGGTAAGTTATAAACATGGTTGAGCTATCCTAGCGGAACGACACGTGTGGATTGTGCAATAGTTCGCGGCGAGAGAGAAGACGAAATACGATCGTCATAAGATTTATGCGCATAGATTGAACACGAGGACGTTAATATTTAATATTTTCGCTTGGTAAGACAAGAGAGTTGTGCGAATGCGAGAACCTCTTTGTTGCGGTATTATTCATCGACGTACGTTTCAGCCATTTATTTACTTTTATGATGCACGTGCGACGATTTTGTCGCGACGTCTCCGCTTCGTCGGCTTCCTCTTCGTGTTTCGTTCTTTTCTTTTTATTGTTTTGTTTTTATGCAGCCGTCGCTGTGTCTCAGGGTTGTGGGTTTTTCGCCATTTGTGCCTCGTGCGCATCGATGTGAGCCGAAAGGAAGTTGGGGAGGATTCTCTTACACTCGAATTCCTCGCATCGTTTCGCGCTTACGGTTCGTCCTGTCGCCGTGCGGTTCGGTGGCAGCAGTTTGTTTAATACAGACTGCAGCGATGAACGACGTTTATTACGATCGCCCGGCTGAGCGAAAATGACGGATATTAAACTTGAAATGTAGAGAGATTTATTAATTAACCCGGTAACTGTAACGTGGGGTCGAATTGACCTATGCAAACATTTTAACGTTTCCGCATTTCGCGCAGTTTATTTGTTTATTGTTATTTTTATAATGAATAAATTTCGAAAGTTTATTATTTGAAAATTTCATCGTAAAGTAGAAACCCTGAGCTTTATTCATGAATTTTTTCAGATTTTTAGGATGACATTTCATACTCTTTTAAAGCCTTGGTTCGATTCGACCTCAAGATATACTGTAAGGTGCAAAAAATAACGATGCACTAATCGGGCTAATTAGTTTTGGGCAATTTAGTGTGCAAAGTATGGAAGGTACGTATTCAATATTTCCTAGGATTGAATATTATGAAATCCGTGCTTAATGGGCTGATAGCCAGACTGGAGCTATCGAACGAATAAATTGGCGTGCTAAGTGAAAAATAATCTTGAATATTCAACGCGTCTCTGCATTGGAATTTTGACTCAGCGAACGTCGCATTAGCGACCGACACTTAATAGAGGATAAAACAGTATATTTATGTTCTTTGTATGATCAGCATTCGGTAAAAATATTTTTTGATGAAAATTCCTAACTCAAACGAGGGAATATGCTACAGTTTGACTCGAATAACAACCTCGCTCCCACTCTTTGCCTCGTTCGTGCGACACCTGGCGGTTCTCGGTTGGAATTCTGTAACATTATCCGAGTTTCTAGTTTGCGTTATCATACACTGTCTAAACTCTTATAACCAATTTGCTTCGTCAGAGTAAACAAACCCATCGTGGGACGCAGTCTCTACGCTAAGTACATTTGAAAAACATGAATTAATATACATAAAATACTGGTTTTTTAATTGAGAACCCACCGTCACTTCTTTCTCATCTGGAGGTAACTCTTCGGCGGAGATTCTTGACTGAGTAAATAAATCTGGCAAGAGCCGGAATCTTGACACCAATCAAATGAAAAAAATACCCAACACGCACTCGCTCAATTTTTTAATTCGGCCCCATGACTGCTCTTGTTCCTCCAGAGGCAGCTCTTCAACGGCCATTTTTCAATTGGTACTCAATTTCTCAGCCAAAAGAAGCTACAGATAGAGAAATTCTTCCATTCAAACAGCTCATATCTGCTTTCCCTTCGTCACGCTGATCCATCGCACAGCATCCTAAAAAATTCGCCAAAATTCCTCCACCCACGCTCACAACTTTCCCTTTCCTCTCTCATTACGTTTCAACCGTGTGCGCATGCATCTCCGTATATACATTACCGTGCGCGGTATCTCACTCGACGCAGTCTCGACGTGCGCCTATACCTCGACTGATAAACCCATTAGCACTAACAATCCCTCGCTATCACTGCAAACCCACTCACACGTGCGACGTTTAACAAACGACGACATTACTCTCCGTACTCTGACTCACCGAAAAAATTCACGAATAATTCAAATTTCCTCGCCATTCTTTTTCATTTCTCTGACAATTTCGTTCTCATTCTTTTTTTCAATTTCTGTCAACTTTTCCTTTCACGATTTATTCCCCATCACGAAAACAAAAACGAAAGAAAAGAATAATTATTCGAATAATCAACAAACCATCTATCGCTGCTGAATCCTCTCACTTTTCTCGTCAAAAGTGATATTCACGGATAATTATTATCGTCATGTTTGCGCGGATATCCGGTCCCTTTTTCTCCATGGTTCGTTTTTTTTTTTCAATTTTTTTTTTCTAACATTTTTTTTTCTTTTTTTCTTGGCTCTCTTTACGTATACCTTCTGCGTGCGTCCGGAGGTGGTCGACGTCGTTCCGCTCGTGAAACAGGCGCTGAACGGCTCCGCCCCCCCTCCAGCGACCAAATGACTCAGAGCTACTTGCTAACCTACAGTACTCGACGCTTGTACCTGCACGCTCGCTCTACACTTAGCCAGAACGTGCTATTCATATTCGCGAAACTTTCCAACGTCGTGGATTCATATACGTACAGCGTGTGTATGACTGATGCATATATTATGAATATATATATATAGATGTCACGTAGTGCAATGCAGTGCGAAGCAGGAGTTACAGACATCGCCCTCCGGTGAACTCGGACCAGGCAAACGAGCGAAATTTACCAGCGATGCATGATGCATTTCGTCCCAATTACTAAAAATACGTCGAAAAGCTGCCGGCGTTCTAAAAAAAATTCTGGAGAAAATTCTTTTTGTGTTATTTTTTTATTGATACTATCGACATTGTTTGTTATTTTTTTTTTTGCGTCCGGAAGCTCGGGGATGGTTTTTTTTCCATGGGGGAAATGCAGCGATGATGAATTGGATAGGTGATGAAAATTGTGGGAAGCTTGTGGGAGCTTTTGGCAGTGTTTATGTATGATGATATACTGCAATGTAATTTGGAAAAAACAAAACGGAGTATAGATATAATTTGGGAGCTGGTGATCTGACACGAAACGCCGTGTGGATGAGTCGGATAAATGTGCAACCGATGCGACTTCCAGTCGCTGATATTTCAACGTTCTCTTAATTAGTCGAGGTGGAACGATGTGCAAGGAGTGATTTGATATTCTCGCGAGAATATCACAGGAATCGAAGTTGCAATGCAGTCGAAATTACGTGTGTATAGATGGGGCTGGAGAAATTGATTCTTTTACTATTTTGCGATAGACAATCAATTCTTTGATCATTTTCTATTATTTATTATAAAAAGAAATTAAAAAGTCTATCCTCTATCGAAAAATAATCGAAAAATTTATTTTTTGTAGAATATATTTCATTTTTTCTCTTTTTTGCGATAAGAAATCGTTATTATGGATAGGAATTTCTAAAAAAAACATTAAGAAGACGAGCACCAGAGGGGAGAGGGGTCGAACATTTAAAAAAAAATTTCAGTGAGGTCGTAGGATCCGAAAGATACTAAAAAATCCATAGAAAAATAGATACGAGGATTTCAATCAGGCGATTCCCCGCGTTTCGCCCCATAAACATGTGTGTATGATCGTACGCGATTTACCCAAAAGCCCCGTGAGTAGTAACAACATTCCCGGTGTCTTCGAAACACGAGGCTACCTCCGAAATCTGTAATATCTCGTTTTCCAAGTCGAGAACCCGTGACTCTCTCTTTCTTTCAAAGCAATGCACCGAGATCCCAGCTGTTTGATAAGAGAAAAGAAAACCCTGACTTCAATGTCACGTAAGCAGAGAAATATGTGTATATTATATACACATGTATTGTATATATGTAGTTATATTGCGTTGAATCACAAGCGCCATGGTGAACTAGCGAGGCCGAAAGTATTCGAGCTCACGTGTCTGGAATCCGTGATTATAACTGGATAGAGAGGAAGACGGTCGTCGGAGTGAGATGGATAACTGTACAGGAATTTGCGCCAGCGTTTTACCGAGCTCCGGTACTTTCCCGCAGGACTCTCGTGGTACGCTCCGCGGCACGCGGACAATTTTTTCATAATTTCATCACTCTTGATGCAATTAACCCGAACACTTTTTGCCGGTAGTTTTTTTTTCCCACGATAGACGTCTGGGAGGAGGGGGGTTTTTTTTTTTTTTTTTAACGTGAGACGGAATTGTATATACTTATTTTAGCGATGAATTTTTTCGAGGACGCTCTGTTGAGTTTGGAGAATAGAATCGAGGTCGGATTTTTAATACAACGTTTTTAATTTGGTATTGCTTTTGTTTTTTGTGTTGGAAAGAGTTTTTAATAAAAACAACGCTCGAAGGCGTTGTACGGAACGGTGCGTGTAATTGAGGGTATTGTTTTTTTTGCCGGTCTTGCAATGACAATATAGTTTCGGTGTGAAGCTTTAATTTCATTTTTATTTTAGCACGGTTGCGGATATGAAAGCATTTAATTTTCTTTTTTTCGTTGTCGGTTTTGGAATTTGATTGCACTGCAACCCGAAAATGTTTAACCTGAATTAATTCAAGAAAACTATTAATGACTGGTGGTGAACGTGGTTTTTCTATTTAAATGCTGGATATGATAACATTCCGGGAAACGATGGAAATATTTAATATAAAGATTAGCCTTGGCATACCCTAGCAAGTTCAAAGGTCAGTTACGGACACACTATTCGTTAATTTGACTTCGAAAAAATACTGGGTACTCTTTGAAGCTTTTTCAATAAGACCCAACTGGTGTCATTCACAGTTTCGATTATCATCAAATCGGAAAAAAAAGTTGATAAAAAATTTACGAAAAAATCGTGCTTGAAAATGTGCTGGGGTATTTTGTACCCCCCAGACTAGAACAAAGGTTAGAAGTGTAGTCCAAGAATAAACTAGAAACCAAAATGAGTACACTTAATTCTTGGGGGGAAGGAGGTGGACATAAAATCGGTGGTGCAGCGACAGAGTCTAGTGTGGGTGAAGTACGAAGGGGTTGCAGGGCTTCATGCACAGTGGTTTGAGCACACGCTAAAAGCTTCTCATTAACGTTGACGTTGGAAGACGCAAGGACCGGCATTATAGTGCAGAGCAACCTGCCAATCGCTCGATATACTCGTCTGTACGCTGGAGAATCATATTCCACTCATTCGCGATATATATCTCGATCCGGAAAGTACGATTTTCGATTTGAAATTTAGAAAGTTTAGAAAATATTAATAAGTTTCGATGCCTTATGAGTGGAATGGTATATTTCGTAGTGATAATTGATATTATTTATGGTTTATGTAGTTGCGGGTTATTTGACAGAGCATAGGACTCAATTTAAAAAAAAAAAATAGAAAATAAAATTAGAATCAGAAAACAGAGAAATATTGTAGGTTTAAAACAGTTAATAACATCGTTATACAGTTAATATAATCGTTTTTTGTAGTACTGAATGGATGCCTGACTAACCTGTGCATTTTATACGGAGCATAGAATTCGATTAAAAACTAAAATTAGAGATCTAAATTTGCGAAATAAGTTAATACGTCAAGATGACTTAATAGTTTTATGCCACATCATTTTGTAATAACAAATATAACGATCTAGTAAATCGTGCATTATTTTGACAAAACCCAGCTCTCAACTATGAAAACCATTAAACCAAATTCTAGACACTATTGAAAAGTTTAGATGACTTAATAGTGCAATATCACATTCCTTTGTAATAACGAATATAATGGCCGGGCGAGTCGGTGCGACGGAGCCGGAATTCTATGGGACCTCAGACGAGTGCGGAGATCCCCGAGTCCACAAAGACTGACGTGGCGTCGCCGACTACGATGACCCGGAATTTACGCTCCCCAGGAGTTCGTACATATATACAGGACAAAGCCGATCCCTTCATTCCCAGCACGTACATACGCAACTACTTTCGACTTTACCTGTATTGCGCAGTTACTCGTCGCGCAACACATCTACGAACTGTGTGGACAATCGTAATAGCAAACGATTCCGAAAGTTTCACCCTCTAACTTGCCAAATCGGCTGCGGATCGAAGTTCCGAATATTCATTATTCCAACATGTCGATAAGTCGAATTAAAACGATCGTGGAATAATTGTGAGGAATCGGCGTGGCTCCGATTGACAATGTCCCAAAAAATCGAAATCCCAAAAACGTATAGATAATAGATTGGTTCAAAATTTTTTTAAATTTTCTCTGGCGAATCCTCCTTAAATAGAGACAGATAAATAGACAAATAGATTTGGACATTAGTTTTACTTTATCTCTTGGGATGCTTATTCTATCCAGACAGCTGATTAGTGCCTGTAAAAGTTTTGACCGGTCAATGGTTTTTCCCTTCCGGGATTTTGATTTTCGGGACATCGACAGTCGGAGCCATGGCGATTCGGTACATTTAATTCCAGACGATTTTAATTCGATCAATTGACCTGTCGGAACATTGAATATTTGGAACTTCGATCCACCCCCGCGCTAGCCCGAATTGATTGATAAACACCAGGAAAAACGTCGTTTGTAAATCCACTCGTTGTCACGGGAATTAAAATTTTGCTAATTGTTTATTCCCAGACAAAGCACCGGCACGAAATTAAACGCTGTACTTCTTAGTCATTGTTTCCTCGAGTGAGTCATTCTCCCACGCGATATTTACTCTCGCATCCCAGACGTACATGCTAATTCTTGGGTCTTATTGTTTTCGAACGAACGTCTGACATGATTCGCCAGAGATGCTTGCTTGCGAAATTCATAGCCGAGGGATTTGGCAGATTTTTTTTTATAGCTTTTATTTATTGTCGCATTTAGCAGATTTTTGTTTTTTGAATTGAAGAGCGATTAATTTAGATCAACCCATTGAAGAATATTTGCGGTACGAATAGTGCAGAATTGTAAAAATATGCGGCCTTTTGATAAGCAGTTGGTTACGTCACGTACTGTATGATAGAAAAGTTTTCAGTTTAATTACATTCGTGGAATTTAAATTTTTCTTAAGCGATAATTCGTAGACGTATTTTCCAAGGTTTTGTCGCTTTCACAGAACCAAGAAAATTTCGAAATTCTTTACAAGATTTACGTCACGCGGTTGAAATTGTAGAAATCACGTTTTTATTTATTCGACGGTTTATGAAATATTTTGTATTCAATGTTTTCAGTACATTGTGTAGAATTTTTTTGCCATATTCTCATTTTCCACAGTTGAAGATTATTATAGATGTATTATATTCTTCAATTCAATTACATCGTTTGAACTCTCGAAAAAAAATTCGCCGGCCCATGAAAGTATTAGCAATTACTTCGATTGCGCAACCAAGAATTCATTCAGTAAAAAAATAAAATTTCTTTATTCAGTCGACCTGTTATAAAATTTATATTTTCTCGATGATTGACAGCTCATAATTTCTCCATCCCGAAAAATCTCACAAAATCATACAAAGCAGAACTAATTTCCGTCACATACTAAACAACATAAAAGTCCCAACCCTCCCATCAAACTCCTAAATTAAGTTCCAAATGACAATCATCAAAAAAAAAAAATAAGATCTATACACTTCCCAACATTTCCCTCCACGTCATTTCTATTTCTTCTTCATACAAAAATATTTCCGTCCTCAAACAAAACAATTCCACAATTCTACATCCAACGAAACTTACCACGAGCATATCCAACAGTGTTTGAAAAAATTCCTCCTCCGCACCGAGCATCCCTCGTACACAAAAATGTCCACCGAACTAACGAATAGTAATTAAAAAATTTTTTCCCCTTTAAATCAAAGCCACAGAAGATTGAGTCGTTGGTTGAATCAACGGAACGTTAAAGTTCGTCACTCGTTTCGTTTTGGCGCGTGTACCGATTGATAGCCGGCGTTGCGAATGTCCGAGTTGGCATTACACCCCTACGGCACAACACTGGTAACCCATGACGACGCTTTTACCCGCCTCGTGGGTTTCTGTTAATTCTGACGTCGGTCGCGACTCTCCGACCGTTCGCCCCGTGGCGGATAGAAATTGTGCGCGTAAAACGACGATGACGATGCTTGATTCCCGTGGCAGAAGCAGCGACGATGGTGGTAGCACGAACAGCAGGAGCGCAGGTGCGCGCAACCGGGTTGCATCCCGCAGGGATATTGTGCGCTACGACTCTGAGCAATGCAGACCCTACGCTGGGATCACACACGGATCGGCTTTCGATATCGCGCTATAACAGGTGCACTGACGTATTAAAAACTCACGCACGTGAAAAATATTGCGATCTAATATTCGTACGATCGTGCAATATTTTGTATTGATACGCGGATCTGTGGTTTGACGGCGGGGCCGAATAGGTCCAGCGTTTGGCGGACGATTAGTGAGATTCTTGGTAATTGCCGATCGATTGTGAGAATGACGACAATTGACATTACAGGAAGAAATAAAGGAGATTGTTCTGATTAAATGAGTTTATTTTGGAGGCGGAGAAATTAATCACACAGTGGTGTTATCATTTTGGGAATAAATTACGGACTATTTAAATCTTACCGACTGCTATCTTGAATAGTATCAAAAACTAAGTGCAACTTGACAATTATTATTGCTGAAATGGTTTCGTCAGCCGTGATATAGCGTTCGCTACGTAAAATCTTCGTATCTCGAAAACTCGTTTCACCGCCTTATTCGGTTTTGCCTCCAAACCACAGGTACATATGTATCTAAATTTTGTACGAGTATAAAATAAAAATGAAGACTAGAGAAATGAAAAAAAAAAACATATATATTTCTTTCAACTTCGAAAGAACACGCACTCACGCAGGTAGATATACATTCTCCCGGTTGCACCGTTGAACGCGCTCGACCGATTGACCGACTCACCGGTCCCCGGCTCACACTTCTGACTCCGCAGGTATACGTGCGACACGCATACCAATGCGTCGAGTTTGAAATTCAATCGGGAAATAAAGTTTGAGAGAGGAAAAAATAAAAATGGTTGACAAAAACTTTTTCAACAAAAAAAAATAAAATAAAAATTATACGATAAATCGAAAGTCCATGGGTTTTTGTTTAACGTCGTTGCTTATTATTTTTATTTTTATTGGAACGATGAACTGTTTACCGCGTGTATGGGATATATCACGGGTCTTGTTTGACCAACGTCCGGCTCGAGACTGTGCGATCGCGGTTTGGAGCACCGCTCGCGAGCCTCCTCCACTCCGCTTCTGCGGTTGCTCGCTCACTCGCTGGTGCTACCACAATTCTACCGTTCTCTCTTCTTCTCTCTCTCTCTTTCTCTTTTTTCTCCGGCTCTCCGTCGTTTCTCTATGTAGGCTTTAGGCTCCGTTCACATTGGAAAACGTTTTAGGCTGTAACACGTTTCGTGCGGTATCACGAGGGTCTTCTTTCATTATAATATTGCGTCTGTGTATACTGGAGATTTGAGAGGGGGGAGGATGCGGATGGATGTGGAAAATTACGACGGTCCTTTGGACTCACGCATGCGCGGCGAAGCGAGCTCTGGAGCAACCGAGAACCAAGATGAGAGACAGACCTTTGGAGTGAGAGGAAGGAATGACAATTGGATTGGGAGTTGAGAGGGTGAGAGGGAGAAAGAGAGAGAGAGAGATGGTAGCATCGTCGTGAGCTATGTCCATCATTTTTCTTTTGTTCGAATAAATTTTATCCTGTCTTGGACAATGTGCGCGGTAATGAACCAGTTGTATGAAAAACATTGTGGATATCGATATGCAGTCGAAATGCGTGTTTCATGTTTCAGAGTTCAGAAATGTTACAGCTATTTTCCGTTTTTCATGCGATAGTTAGGTGGTAAAAAAAATTTTGATAGCTTGATAGTTTGATAGTGTGATAGTGTGATAGTTAGATAGTTTGATAGTTTGATAGTTTGATAGTTTGATAGTTTGATAGTTTGATAGTTTGATAGTTTGATAGTTTGATAGTTTGATAGTTTGATAGTTTGATAGTTTGATAGTTTGATAGTTTGATAGTTTGATAGTTTGATAGTTTGATAGTTTGATAGTTTGATAGTTTGATAGTTTGATAGTTTGATAGTTTGATAGTTTGATAGTTTGATAGTTTGATAGTTTGATAGTTTGATAGTTTGATAGTTTGATAGTTTGATAGTTTGATAGTTTGATAGTTTGATAGTTTGATAGTTTGATAGTTTGATAGTTTGATAGTTTGATAGTTTGATAGTTTGATAGTTTGATAGTTTGATAGTTTGATAGTTTGATAGTTTGATAGTTTGATAGTTTGATAGTTTGATAGTTTGATAGTTTGATAGTTTGATAGTTTGATAGTTTGATAGTTTGATAGTTTGATAGTTTGATAGTTTGATAGTTTGATAGTTTGATAGTTTGATAGTTTGATAGTTTGATAGTTTGATAGTTTGATAGTTTGATAGTTTGATAGTTTGATAGTTCAATAGTTCGACAGTTCGATAGTTCGATAGTTTGATAGTTTAATAGCTTCGTAGTTTAGTAGTTCGATTTTTTTTAAATAAACATATTCCTCTCAATTATTATTACAAATACAAGATTTTCGAAGTTCAATGTAGACAATAATAATTGAATAGTAAGACCGACGAGTTCAAGCCACAGATGCTGCTGATCGACTGCGATGTTGGTTCTTTTTATTTCTCTCATTGTGTGTCCTGGAACAATGTCCACCTACGTGTCTGAACAAATTATTTTCATATTAACGTTGATTACACGGATGTTGGTTGTTTTCGTTCGTGTCTCCGTAGAAATCCGCGTGGTTATCGGTCGAATGCAACGGAACCAACACCATGACTAACGCGAACGTGAGAGAGAGAGTGTTAAGCCGACCTCTCGATGGATTATCTTTTCACGTCCGCTGAGCCAATAATTGTTATACAAAGACGAAAACATTTCCAGTAACGCAATCGGAATAATTATTTTTTTTACCGATCGCTTATTTTGCTTCTACTTCTCCCGATGACTCAAACCTAAGCTTTAACAAAAAGAAGAAACAAGCAAATATCATTCCAGGCTTATAATATTATTTTTATCAGGATAAATTTAAAATTTGCGCGTTTCGAACGTCCGGAAATTTTCCGTTCGCTAAAAATGGCAACAATCCGTTCAAGTAATAAAAGAAAATCAAAACAGCTGAAGATCGAGGACATTTTTTGTATTAAAAACTTTGATAAATGATGATAACTCGTCGGAAATTTTTCCACCGCTCAAAACGCTTTGTTCGAGAAAATGTTCTTCGTCTGTATCTAAACCCGTGGATGCGGCAATTGCATCCGTCGGTAAGATTGCCACTGCTGCTGAACGTCCCTGGGTGGATTGGTGAGCCTGTGAGAAAAACGAGGACATCTTTGCGGCCCCTGCGACCTCTCCCGTCCATCACACGTTCTTCTTCTACGTCTCAGTTCTTCGCTTCGAAGAGCAAGAGTGGGAGAAAAGACGTGTTTGCTCCGTGAAAAATGCACAGGACCAGCAACTCGTCCAGTCGCGTCTCCACGGTCTTCTACTCCTGTAACGGTAGATATATGCTCTTCCGTGTGTGTACATATACATTAGGGTGGTTCTTATTCGGGTCATTTTCGAATTTTCATTACGCCGGGGTTTCGATCGATTAAAACAAAAGAACAGATTTTTTTAAGCCTAATCTGACCTTTCTAGTTTAATTTTTACTAGGCGCTGATTTGTGGTGACGTTTGCAGTTTGGAATACATGCAATTTTTTTATATTTCGGTATATTGGCGGGGTGACGAATTATTTCTGGAGAAATATAATACCGCATGAAATTAATGGGTATGAACCCTACTTTCACGAAAAAAATACATTTATGGGTCATCTCATGCCACGTTTGCACTATTTTTACGACGATTATCATCCGATTCATTCGAAATAATTTCGAGATCATTAGAATATCTTAAGGTCCCGAGGCATCACTTCCTCTAAATTCGACGTAAAATACCCTGCGTAATATTCTCAAACAACCATGCACAATCAATGTAGAGCCTTGGGACTCTCTGATATTTTATTGATTCAAAAATTATTCGAATAAAATAGACAATAATCCCATACCCATATATGTCTATTGTTTTTCGTAAACTTAAGGTCCATCCGCATCGATTTCATATGGTTCTGGATTATTCCACAAATAATTAGTCGGCCCACTAATATAATTATCTACCGAAAAATTGAAAAATGCATGTATCTTAAACGGAAAACTTCACATTACTTTAGGGGATGATTAAAGTTGGACTAGAAAGGTCAAATTAAGCTTAACACGTTCATTATTTTTTTAAATGAATTTAGATCCCGGCCCGATGATAATTCTAAAATGATCCAAATAAGAACCACCCTAATATTACCACCACCCTATATACATGATACGTATATGCATATAAATTTATATACAGTACATTCAACCTATATGTAACAAGTGTTTTAATGTATATAGTTTCACGGTTCCTCCTCACGTGTAACGCTTTCAACGATATTGCGTTTCCTGGTCGTTATACTCTGAGCTCTTCCGTTACGCCCCCGCGAGCCATAAACGAACCGTGGAAATGGCTACAAAGGGGTGGTGGAGTGGGGGAGTCTTGGGACACTTTGTTGCACGGAACGATATCTGCCGAAAATTAATTCGAGGGAAGGACGACTTTCCGATTGTATATTGGTTTATCGGAATATTTAAATAACGATAGTGGAACGTCTCACAATGTTTTTGACGAATCGAATGAGGGGTTGAAGAAGGGGAAACTTTTGGGACACGATGGCTCTTCGAAACGAATTCTTTTCTATTTATCTGTATGATTACAAAATGATACAAAATGTGGATCGAATGGTCGGAGAGAAAAAATGTAAAAAAATAGTTTTTATTGTGACGTAACCATTGGGAAAAGATTATCGTGATTGCACAATAAATCAATGAGTTCCTAGGCTCGATAAAACCCCGAAATAAACAATTAAACGCATTGAAAATGAATATTATCGGTTATTTTGCAAAAATTATTTTCAATTTTCCAATTATGATAAAAAAATCATAAATGACAAACCAAAACCATTTGCTGGTCAAAACTATCCCAGGTACCAATCAGCCGTCTGAATAAACAAGCCGGCCTGCGTCGAGACGAAGTAAATTTACGAGACGAAGTAATTTTTTTTAAATTTCGTTTGGACAATACTTTAAAGTATTGTCCAAATTTCTCTATCTACCTCCGAATTGCTGCCATCTCCATGCAGTCGAACGATTAATTAAAGAATGATTAATTTCAATCCATCAACTGCGCCGTAAAAAAAGGTTTCAAATTCAATTTAATACCGTGTTTGAGCGCCTCAGGCCGTCGCGAAGCTTTGAACGAAGCTTAAAAAAAAGAAAATGGTTAAACCACTACGAAATGAAATAGCGAGCATTCCCGGTAAACGAATATAAAGCCCTCGAGGTAAATTTTTGAGCGAAGCTCAAAAGCCAAGGGCTCTTGTGTTTTCTCGGCGTCCTCGAAAATCAGCTTTTGACGAATACGCTCGGATTTCCGCTCGTGCGCCGAGGGTTCTTCGCTGGATTGCCGGAAATATCTGCTTTGCCGGAACGAAAGAAACGCGCGGAGTCACGCGAAAAATGATAAAAGAGCTACCGTGCGGCTCTGTGGCTTCCCGGTCGAGTATAATGTACTTTATAGAAACCTTTGAATAATACGTTGACGTCGTTCAAAAACCTACCGCTTGAAGAATATACGACTGTGCATATATATATAGAAACATGCACACACATGCACTTTATAAGCTTGCTTTTATTACTATGCCACTTCATTTTTTTTTGCTAATTATTTATAATTATGTCGATAGTAGTAGTCGTAGCAGTGATAGTATTGGGAATAGTCATTATAATTATTATGAAAATATTTTGATTGAATTGACTGAATTAGTGAGAGATAATAGTAAGAAAATAATAATAATTATACTATTAATAATAATAATTATTATTATTATTATTATTTCCGTTTATTCCGTTATTATTATTAACAATAATAATAATAATTTTTATTATTATATTTATTATTAATTATTAATAATGATAATTATTTAATAATAATAATAATCATAATCTTTATTATTATTATTATCGTTGGTCGTATAAGAAATTATTTCATTTAAATTTCTTCTTTAGCTGAATTATTGCAGTTAATTTAGGTACATAATAAATTTTAATTGGATTCTCTTCCTCGACTCTTGGACAAGCGTGAACATTTTGAATACTTTCTATTCCTTCGTGAGATTGTTTCTTTGCTGGTTGATAAAATAAAAACTAAAACCGCAAATTGTGCACGCTCTCTTCCGTCTCTCTTTGTCGCGTCGCTCGGTTCCGCGTACACGCCCCCTCGCCGAATTATCGATGACGTACCGACAGCTCCGAGAGCGATAACTTGCACGATATTGGACGGCTGTACGAGTGCTCGTGTTGCAAACGCCACCCGAATCAAATCCAAAACATTAATTAAAATACATGGAATGTCAATTTTTAGGGTTCCGCACCAGTCTAGGGACCTTGATGGTTTCGGTGACGCCGTCCGTCCGTCTGTCTGTATGACACAGTCCTCCTATTCACTTATTTATTTACTTATTCAGATAAAATCTAGGATTTTCGGAAGCGAGCAAATTCCTCAAGGTAAAACAGCTCTCGATACGTATTATAAAAAGTATAAGACAATATTAGTGAGAATGACCACGTAACCTTATCACGTGCGCGCCCAACACGTTCTTGGCCGGATTTTCTGATAATACGATACACGAGGAATTCAATATATTGATGTTTTATATTTTCGAGAGGGACATCGCGAGCACGTACGGTCGCGTTTTATCGAAATCAACGAGTATTTGTGCGGAGCTGATACGTCCGCGCGCACGTACGAAACATTTATCAGGAACGTACCATTTCACTCGCGATATAATTATCGATTGGATAAACACCTGAATTATTCGTAAACTCGATCAACATTACTTGTGGGACTTCCCCAACGTACCGAAGTTTCTCGAAGAAATAGGTCAAGCACGTTTTGATAAACATTTTTTTTTGCTTATTTTTATTTCGTATTTTAAATCTTATAATCAAACCGGAAACTAGGTTATGAAACTTGGTCTCTGCAAGTTTAAGAAATGTAAATTTGATGTACGAGAGGGAGTTTCGATCCAGCCCCCATTGTAGGACCTGCATCGGTCCGAGAAATTTGAATGCTGTAGAGAAACTTTTTCTTTTAAATAATTCAAACCCTTGAATTTATAAAAAGAAAAATAGTCTAGAAACAATCTATAAGCCTCGTTAATGTAACAAATAATAAATAGAATTAATTTTATATCCCTCCTCAGAAATATGACAGCGTTTTATTTTTATTTTCATTTTTATTATCATTTTTATTTTTATTGTTTTTCTCTCCCACTGTATTATCGAATTTATAAACATGAGCTACTGTGAAAAGTTATATTCCGAAAGATTCGGTTCAGCTGCAGTTAGTAGGATGCGAGTTTGGACCAAGTTTCACTCTCGTAAACCGGATCAGGATTTGCATTATGTTCCGAAGCGAGATCGGCGAGTGCAAGGAGAGTTCGCAGGGAATCGTTGGTAAACGTACATATTGTATGTGTCTCGGATTTGTTTTTTTTTTTCCGATCCGAAGTCTCGTTCTCCTCGTTAGTCAGCTAACGTCGGTCGTTACAGACTCGCGGCGCTCTTCGCCGCTGCGACGGGATTAGAGATACGAAGGTACTTGGATCGACGACCGAGTTGATTACCTTGACACGGGAGCAAAAGAGACAGGCAGAAACGAGAGCCAACGACTGTCGTGGTTGCACTTTGTAAAGGGTGATTCAACAACAACGCAAATGTTCTTCTTCCTTTTTGAAAACAAAACAGACGAAAATTGGTCGCAATTAGTTTTATTTGTTTATTCTTTTTACCGGGTTCGCTATTTTATAGCGGAGGGACTCATATATTCTAGTTATTTCAAAATTTATTCGAATCAATTGAATAAATTGATACTCGTCAGAGAAATGGTAGAAACGTGGCACGAGATGACCCGTGTATATGATTATTCGTAAAGGTAGGGGTCATATCCATTAGTTGCCTATGGTATTGGATTTTTCCAGAAATAATTATTCGGTCCGACAATATAATTACAAGAAATAGAAAAATTGTGTGTTCTGAATGGGAAACTTTACCTGGTTAAGGTGGATGATTATAATTAGACTAAAAGGTTTAAATTAGGCTCGAAGTGTTCTTCTTCTCTAATCCAAATCGAGCCCCAAATTATTATATAAATAAAATGAATTGATTGAATAAATTAAATAAAAATAAAACAACAAAAAAACATAAGCACGTTTGAAATAATTGCTGTCAAAAACTAGGCTCTTGTTGAATCACCCTGTACGTCTAACATCTCGTGATAAAACTAACCGCTACTACTACTAAAACCTCCTTTCGAAATGACAATCGATACGGGCTACATCAATCACGTTGGCCTTCATGAGTTCCTGACATTGATTACCCATCGGCAATATTTTCTTTCACCATCAACAATTATATGCGCGAAAAGAAAAATATCGGAAGAATTTGTAAATTATTGTATCAATCGATAATTCATTCGATCGAAAGAAAAAATCCCAATTCTTCATAATTCAACACAATTGAAATAATAATTAGAAACTTTAATTGGTTGAGCAACAATTTTCGATCAAAATATCCGTACAAAGAAATTTATTATTCAATTACATATCGCCACGACCATGAGAATAAAATGGTTGACGTTTTGTTGAATCGATATTTCACCCTCCTTCGGTATCTGGTGTTATTCAGTTTGTAGTAGATGGGAGAAAGGAAAACCGTATTTCAATATCGATAAGCAGAGGGGTTGAATCGCGTGCGAGTGGGGTGGAAAACCCTAGGTAACCATTCAGCAAATAAACAAAAAAATCCAATGTATTCCAATATATTTAATGCATGAGGTGGCCGATAGTGACAGTGCACGCGATATAATTCGGAAGTTACCCAGAACTACCCTCTTGGCTATAATTCAAATATATTTTCGGATTACAACGACGGCAACGCCGCGCAATATCGAAAATGCGATAACAACCACCGTAGAAACGTGGAAACGTGGATATTATGATTATTATCATTATTATCGTTCTTTCAACTTCCATTTACGAATTTTCGATAATAATAGTAGCAATAATAATAATCATAATAATAACAATGGTTTATTATTATTATTAATAATATAATAATAATAATAATTATTATTATATTATATAATAATATAATATAATATAATATATTATATTATATTATTATTATTATTATTAATAATAATAATAATAATAATAATATTATAATATTATTATTATTATTATTATTATTATTATATAATATTAATAATATTACAATATAATATAATATTTATTATTATTATTATTATATAATATTAATAATATTACGATATAATATAATATTATATTATTATTATTATTATTATCACTATTATTATGATTATTATGGTACATAATAATAAAAATAATGATAATAACCACGACCATGGAGTGAAAGAAACAAGTAAGGCGAAAAGAAATAATCTACTTGAGACCAATTTCCCGGACGAAAGCTAAATTGCTCCACCGCCAGTCCGGCAAGTCGTTATCCGACGGCGCGAGCCACCGTTACAGTCGAAGAAAATGCGCGACGTCGAATCATTCGCGAGATAAAAAAAAAGTCTTTCTCTTTTTGCCGAAGTTCTTTTCTATCTGCAGGAGCTCGTGAACGCGAACGCCAAGCTGGAAAAAGTTCCCGTAATTGGTAGCCGGTTTTCCTCCCTCGCTGCCGTGATTTTCCCGAAGTAACGAAGGCGTTTCGAGGATGCCGCTTCCTTTGATTCCGAGATAAGCGATCGATAAGGCACGACGTTTTCTTATTGTTCCATGGCAAGGGGATATATTATCTAATAATGTTTCGGTCCTCGATAAATCTTATCAGCGCAATTCAATCTATAAGACGTTGTTCTCTTTGTTCTTCTAATTGTTTTACGTGTATTTCCGACTTGAAGCAACGGTTTTTTGTCGTTTTAAATTATCAATACTTAAGGTTTTTATTGCATCACGAAGAAGGAAAGAAATAAGTCTAAAAGTGTTGTAAACTTCAATGCAAGAGCGTTTAAGGAGCTTGCGCACTATTTTCGCTTTGTTAAGATTAATCTTCCAAACAATCATCACGAACAATCTTAGGTTAGTAAAAATAGTCAATTAGCCCTTACACCATACACAGGGTCAGTAACCTTTCATATTATTGTGAGCAAGCTTAAAAAAAATTTGCTTAATTAATTTTGTTATGCATGCAAATTATTGCAATCGCACTTTCCATTGATATCAATTGATTCAACAGTGTTCAAAGTATATTTGAGAATTTTTTTAACCCGTTCGCACGGGTCGATTCAAAATGGCGGACAGTCAAAGTTTGTGCAGCGTCAAATCGACCCTGTGCGTCGTGCTTGATCGAAAAATAGGTGTGTGGCGTAATGTTCAATCACAATCATTGTTGAAGATGACGATGTAATGGATACATTTTTCGTCGGTGGCAATTCGTGAGTCGTTGAGTAAAGATGAAAAATATACTTTATTGGCAGAGATGAAAAAATGTCGATAAATAGTGGAACCTCGTAAGCACGAGTTCAATAATTACGAGTATAAATAAAACGATAAATAATGAAAAGGAAGATATTTTGTCGCATATCGACTGATGGATGACGGTTGAGGGATACCAGATACACGCTGTTTTGTGTTTCTATGGAAATCTCGTGGATGATTGCACCAGGGGGCGTAGAAAACAACTCGTCGATGCAATCGACACGAGTCGCCAGCTCTCACCAATCCCAATTCAACGAATTCGCGTGCGTGTGAGTGACTCATGTCGAGCATCGACAGACATATCGGTTGCACGGATTTCAATTAAATACAACGTCAAAGCAGATGACATATAATCATTAAACAGATCCACAATATTATTTATTTAAAAAAAAACAAAATAAAACTTTTTTATTAATCAAAATTAATTTTTGTTTCGTGCTATTGAAAAAAATGAAAATAAGGATTTTTATTAACCAAAACGTTAGAGCCAATGAAAAATAATCTTATTTTGAGAATTGAACTTCGTGAAATTTTTCGAGGTCGATTGTTTCGTAAATATTTTGCTAAGTTTCTGGGAATATTCATCGCAGACTGTCACGTGGGCGTGATTGACGATTGCATAATTGACATAATGGACACGTGTGCGAGTATAACGCTGCAGACATAATCTCGGTGGGCTTGGAAGTTCGTGATATAAGTTCCGTGTGGAACCGACGCGGAAACTCGGGTTGCATAATCGATGATGGCACGACAGATGCATAATTTGCCAACCAACGCGTTCGGGCTCGATGTTCTATGAATAAGCCGCATATTTATGTCTATATGTATGGATATAATTATCCGTATATATTGCATTTTCTTCCTGGGTTCTCATAACAATTGCTTCATGTGGTAACAGTCTCTTTACTTCATCCGGAATAGAATGAACAGAGATATATAAACAATTGCAAATGGAAAATTTCACGAGCCATGTAGTTCATAATAATAATAATAATAATAATAATAATAATAATAATAATAATAATAATAATAATAATAATAATAATAATAAAATAGTTATTATTATTATTAATTATGATTATTATTATTATTATTAATAATAATAATAAAATAGTTATTATTATTATTCCTATTATCATAGCAACTTTAAAAATTTTAATTTTCTAAAATTAATCTAATTAAGCAAGAAAATCATTATAACGTGAACTCGCAAATTGGTGCAAATTTATAACTATCGAACGGAAACTTTCTACGCGAGGGTAATTACGATCACGGTTGATTGGTATTAAATTTGCTTGAAGTTGCACAATTCGTATCAAAAGTTATGAAATTTGTCATTTTTTTTCTTTCATCGTGGGCTTTCACAAACTCGGAGCAGATGAGCTTCTGTATATAGGGACGCCTATTTGAACAAGTCTGCAAAGTGGAACCCCTGCACATCGCTTTCTCATTATTACTCACTTTCAACGAAGCTTCCTGCGAAGAAGACGAAATCGATCAACGTCTTTCCTCACAGAGATGGCTCTGTCGAAGCCGGAGAATGATGAGATATCAACCGGAAGAGATTCCCTACATTGCAAGTTCTCCAAATTTTACGTTCACAAAATTAAATTTTTATGAACAATATTTTTCATTCGACATTTCGACATTTCAACTGTATGTCCTGAAACATTTTTTAAAAAAATATCGTAAAACCTATTCGAAAATAGAGCATTTCCGCCTCCTTCCTTATTTCCGAAGCTATTGAACCTAGAATTTAGAAAAATTCGAATAATCTTAAGGCCTTACTGGAAGCTTACCGTAAAATTATTACGAAAGTCCTAGCCGCTATGGATTTCTAAAAATTAATTATCAAAAAATGGTACAAAATTCTAAATTGATCGACTTTTTATTGAAAAAAAAAAATGTATTCGCGTCCTAAAGTATCTTCGACTAACGTGTCATCGAAATGTCGTTGGCATCAGTCCGGAACGAAAACAAGACTCGAGGAAAGTCCGAGGGTGAGATCGATCGGAGAAAACGTTTCCTGACTGTAAGGTACTCGATCTCGATGATAAAAAATTCATTCGTCTCATCGTACACATATCCGCAACGACTTGCATGCGAATGTACAGTCGGTCAGCCGGAGGTTGATGACCCTAATCGATTTTCACAGCACTCGTACAATTCGCATGGACGAAGAATGAATAGCCGGACTCGTTCGCAGCCGCGAACCGAATCGTACTGCATTTACATCGATTCACCTCGACTCCACGAAACTCCATGAATCCCATTACATCGCGTTTTCTCCGAAAAACTGCGGACTAACGCGACAACGCGGTTGACCTGTGTTGTGCACCGAGGGTGAAAATAGCACAGCATATTTTCCAGTGCGATTTGATTGTAAAATTTTGGCTTGAAGATAATTTTTCATTCGAGTAGATAATATTCGATAAAGTCGAGGAGTTATATTTAGTTGTTTGTGGGAGTGAGGGTTTTTTGTAGCCATGATTATATTATTTTATTAGAATACACTATACTGTATCAATTACAACCTATATTGAGGAACGTATGTGAATTTTTGCAATGTTATGTTAACATATCCAACGGAAATAATAAAAATCTCTTAATTTTTTCGCAAACAACTAAATAACATCCCTTAATAATGATACCTTTCGTGCCTTATTTGAGAAACTTCGAAGAGTATCCAGTATTTTATTAACGTTAAAATAACGAACAGTGTACACATAACCGACGTTCAAACTTGTTGTTGGAGTATGCCATACCCCATGTGCCCAATACGATATACTTAAGAGCTCCTCACAAGGAACGTAAAAATTTAAAAGCTATAAAAAATTAGATATTTGCATTTAGAGCAAATCACCACGTCATACGTGGACGCAAAGAATGCAGTCTGGTTTACTTTTTTTTTTTCATTCTTCGAGCATCCATTCGTGTCGTAAGAGTGAGAAGCTTGCACAACTTCGAGTGCGACATTTCGCTATCTCGGTCGGATATAACCGCCGAAGGTTGAAAGCTGTCACTCGATCTCTTGCTGATACGCCTCGCAGTCGTGACTCACGGGACGGAAAATTTATCGGCTTCATTGCAGTTATTACGTTTCTTTGTTGCTAAGAAAAGATAAATAAAGAGGAGAAAGAAGAGCGAGAGAGAGGGCGGGAAATTAAAAGTATTCATTAACACTAGAATTAATACCCACAGTTGGTTTAATTTCTCTGTGTTTATGTCGAGAAATGGGAAAAAGGTGGAAAGACAAATTGATAAATTTTATTTAGAACAAAAAAATCGAGGCATAATTTTACGACAAAATGGTCAATACATCGCGTGAATAATATTCATGTCAATAATATGATTCACAATCGTTGTGCAGAACGTCTTACGTACGACACAGCATTTAAAACTCTCCCCAATTTATTTCATTAAAAAAAATCTTCATCTCACCTTTTTTACATTGAAAACAATGTCAAGACCATTCCACTGACTGCCAAAGCTAATCATAGGAAAAGCAAAAAACATCCAATTCTCATTAAGCTAATGATCAACGTGGAATGGAAAATGTAACTACCGTAAACCGTCTCAACAGTCGACCTCGTGATACTGGAAAATGTAACGCCCTTGGCGGAATATCTCGTGATTGGATTCAGTGCTATTCATTTCATCGGTTCGTTTCACGATCAATATAACCTATCATTATCATCTTGTACATAAATTCACAGTCAAAACAAAACATCCAGCACCCGTCAAATTTTGCGATCTGACAGTCACTCGTCTCATGTCGGTAGACCCTAACACAAATACATCGAACTGTTTCGCTATTGGCCAATCGATCAAACTCGCAATACCGTAATCCCGCCCATTTATACCCCCGACTTTTCACTATCGAGAGCTTTTACTGTACCAACAAGAGAAAACATTGTTTTAAGGTAAAACAAAAACTGCATCGCATCCGACCGCAAAGCCCAGTAGTAGAAGTCGTTATAGGTCAGCCCGAGGATAGAAATTTAGCAGCGGTAGCTGAATTGCGAAACAAGTTCATTCATGCGTGAGTCGTCGAGAATAATTTTAGCAGCGAATGGAATATTGCCGAAGAAGTGTCCTGATTGCGAGTCTCGCGTCAGTAGTCATGGATTCGTCGAGCCGTCGCAGCGTCAAGTGGAAACAGTCAGCGTGACGCGGCAGTCAACTCGTCACCTGTGTCTCGCGTTCTAACAACAAGTAGAAAGTCCAGGCAGTGGTACGTCACGTTTGCGGAGCGACTCGGTTCGATACGGACAATGGAATCGTCGGAGTTCGAGCGCGGCCACCGCGCTCGCGCGCGGCTTTGCACGCACGTAGAGCTATCAAAGACGTATCTCTTGCGAAACATCCATTCAGACAACGACGATAACCGAGATCGCGATCGGCGTAACTGCGCTTACGCTTTCACTGCATCCCAACGAGAGTATGAGAATAAATTTAGAAAAAAATAAAGATAAATTTGATTTTAAAAATATTTTTTATTTCAAAATCGATGATATAAGGTTGTTCATAGAATTCATAAATAAATGAATGAATAATCAAATGAGTGTCAAATTATTATTAAATAATAAGAAAGAAAATCATTTTCATTATTATTATTTTGATTTTTTATTTTCTTATTGAATTATGAATCATTATTAATTTATTATTATTATTATTATTAATTTATTATTATTATTATTATTATTATTATTATTATTATTATTATTATTATTATTATTATTATTATTATTATTATTATTATTATTATTATTATTATTATTATTATTATTATTATTATTATTATTATTATTATTATTATTATTATTATTATTATTATTATTATTATTATTATTATTATTATTATTATTATTATTATTATTATTATTATTATTATTATTATTATTATTATTATTATTATTATTATTATTATTATTATTATTATTATTATTATTATTATTATTATTATTATTATTAATTTATTAGTATTATTATCATCATTATTATTATTCTATAAATAAATTTAAAAATAAATGCAGAGGGAAAAAAATATAACAATCGTTTCGTTGAAATCAGCGAGTTTTTATTTTCGTTGAAAAAATATTCTTTCGTATCGTCATTTATTCTTATCGTCGTTTAATTTATTTTTTTGTTCCTTTTTTTCGTTATTTTGCGGATTCGTCGAGCGTTGCGGAACTGTACGTTGTTGTTTTTTTTCGTGTGGTTGCAGGGCGGGGTATCTTATATTGTTTGGAAGGAAATCATTGGTCCAACGGGAGGAATCAGATGTGATCGTTGTTTGTTATATTTAAATCTCGTTATTCACGAGTAGAATGTTAGAACCGAAGTGTGATTCCCTCGGACTAGCAAAAATGGCGGCATATCTCGCGTCAGGGTCTCCAACCAGGCCATGTCCATGTACAGCCCCGCTGAAACTGCGCCTTTTCTAGGCATTGGCAAGGTCCTGTAAAAAAAAACCTCGACGTTTCAGTTATCATATAGTCAAGATCCGAGCGATAATCGACATAGAAGTTTTTCGTACATTACAACCAGATTGGCTTCCATAGAATTTTCCATCAACAATTCACGCAAGCGCAGATGCCGATTCGTCTTCTCGTTCATCGCGAGAAGTTCGGTTTCCGTTATTGTCGTTTCTGTGAAAAAAAATTGACGTAAAGTTGAAAAAAAAAAAACTATTTTTCGTTAACGCTGGAATCGTGCACTATTTCCTGACATCCGTTAACCTTGCAATGGAACTCTCGTTCTTGTTGGATTTTTTGACACCACTCAATATGTACCAGAAATTATGTAAAAAATTTGAAATACTGTCTAACTATTTTTCTTTGCGATACAATTATTATTTTATTCTTGAAAAATAATTTCATGTCATAAAAAAAAAAAAAATAGCGATGAATCGTGGTAGGAAGCTCAAATTTAAAGGACACGAATGTCCCATGTACTCGGTTCTAGGGTTGGATATTGCGAAAAGGCTTTCAATTCGATTGAATCAAGTGATTCCTTTTATTTTTTTCGATTCGTCGCAGAAATAAAAAAGAAAGGAAAGGAATTTTTTCGTGTTTTAATACCGTCGTCACTGGGGTCACTTGGCTGCGACGAGCTTCGAAAAGTTGCTATCAGCGAATCGAAAAAGTCTCTCGTACGAGGCTGAGCTGGCTTTGAGATGTCGGATATTACTTTGAGAGCCGAATAGTCAATGCGAAATTTCGACAAAAGACTCGCCATGCTACGGAACGAAAACAAACATTATTCCGTTGCTTAAAATATTTTTTTTGAAACGAAGAACAATGATGCGAAGAGCAACCATTTCAATGAAAATAAATTCAAAATACATTTTTCAAACAAATAAATATAATTAATTATCACGAAACAATTAAAATTTGCGTATTCTTTCAAAAATCTCTCACCATGAAAATCCCTTAATTTT